>WAAD01040271.1:0-13437 GCA_013389945.1 Fregata magnificens | reverse complement strand
GTGCGCGGCAGCCGCCGCAGGGGCAGCGCCGCAGGAGCCGCAGGAGCCGCAGGAGCCGCAGGAGCCGCAGGAGCTCCTCCTTAGCTCTGACCGCGCGGATTCCTTCCGGGAGTCCCGGGGCGCGCGCCGCGATAGCTCCCTGGGAACGGGAATACTTAATTCTGACGATTATTTCCTTCCCATGCAAAGTTGTGGTATTACTTTATTTATTAGTATTTAGAGAGGCGGTCTCAGAGCCGTACTTTACTTTAATCCTCTTTGTTAATCGGTCTTACAACCAGTTAACGCTTACTTTTGTGCTTTAAACGAACACTGTCTTTCCAGAGCTACCTCAAGATCTGGCAAGGTCGGGTTCGTGCTGGCTCTCGGTGAGAGTGCACGTTCTGTGTGGCGTGCGAGTCTCTAACACGGCTATTTTCGCCTATGACTTACCATTTGTGAGACCCGAGAGTCAGCTGGGTGGGCCCAGCTCTTTACCAGGCCAAGGCTTTCTCCTCCGTGGCTGTATGGCGGGCAGGGCCCTGCTGTCAAGGCAATTGACCTTTTTTCTCCAACTTGCCTGTTGTAGTGGTCTAGAGGGCTGCCAGAGGACGGAGAAGTTCTGATCACTTTTTTGACCAATCCTTCAAAGACCAGTCTTGCCTTTAGCAGACAGAAAAGCTGCATATTGTCCCCTTCCCCGTAACATTAAAAGTTTCAGGAAGAACCAGTTTTATAAAACGCTCTGAAATTTTTCACGGTTTCTATTTTTAATTGTAGAAGAGAATAGATTTATTGCCAGTATTCCTGTACAACATAAACTCATTATTAACTATACAGGTGTTCCCCAATCTGCACCTGTAAGGTTACCGAAGACCAGGATGGTATAATAAGGCTGCTCACAAGAAGATTATGAAAGAATTAGAAGACCATAACTATGTAGTCTTAAACATTTAACAAGCAGGTAAATTGATGACAAATATACCAATATTGAAAATATACAGCCAACTTTTCACTCACTTGCATCTGAAAACCACTACGACAATGGTATCCATGACGGTGTGTGGATTTTTCTTTTTTAGCAAGTGTTAGGTTCTCCTTTGACTACAAATGGCAGATTAACAGTTAAATGTACTGGCAAATATCAATGTCTTTAGGATTAGACTATTAAAAAAAATAGGGAAAAAGCCTCCATTTGCAGAAAAGCAATGCATCTCTAATGGAATCTATGATTTTATTTTTTCTGTGCTTCAGGACTGTATTGGTGGCTCTTTCTTATCAAAATTAAAATGTTGGCAGCATGAGTTCTGAGACAGAAATGCCTTAATTCATCACCTTTTTTATACTGAGGACTAGCATTTGGAAAGAAAACCAACAGCTGAGTGTGAAAAGTTCAGAGAGCAGAGCCTGCCCCATCAGAGGCAGGCAGGTAGGTGGATTAGCCCTTCTGTGCTGCTGGGATTGTGCAAACTGTGGTATTTCTGCAACCTTGAAGTTATCCGCACTAAGAGAAATCACCGAGAAAACAGTCTTACTGTCCAGACTTTCCTAGATGCTCCTCTTTGTTTCCCCACCTAGAAATCTTATTCAAAGGGAATATAAAGATCTTGAAGGCTTTTCTGGGATTTCTGCACACCCTGCTGCCTTCTCAGAGGCAAGACAGTAGATTTCCCAGATGCAATTAATTCACAGCATGTCCAATGCATAAATAGCAAAAAGCACGCACAAAACTTGACGCCTTCTCAAGATGTTGGACGTACCGTGCATGTGCACATCAGCTTGAGAACACACTTGATAAGCCAAGCTCTTCTTGGGTAGGTTGGATCTCCTGCGTGCTTGCTGTGTTGGTGGCTCATACAGTACCTCCAATACATGCAAGGCACATATACTTCCTCTAAACTATTAGGGAAGTTTATTTTTATGTGGATCTTACACTTCCTTTTTACACACACTGGAAATGCTTGAATCAGATCAAGAACCCTGTTACTACAAATTCAGTTACTACAGACTACAGGACATGCAGCCAGATCATAAATATTATTCAGTGTATTTGACGATTGCATATTTTGGAATTAATTTTGTGTATAAGCAGTGTATCTCACAGGTATCAGCAACTCTCCTAGCATAGATTGGCTGCTGGAAATGTATTGAACAGTGCATCCCCAAGTGACACTTCTCTCCTCTTCATTTGGAGACTTTTTATGGAAAAAGCCAAGGAATTATTTTGCTATTGCACACGCATTTAATTACCATAACGCTTGCCTCTCTCAAATGCAAGTATGTTAAGTGATACTTGATATGGATTTCCTGGTTTGCCTAATATGAGTATTTAGCAATCATCTTAAGTTCAGTCCACTAGAAGAACAAATTGCACAGAAAAATTATTTTTCAAACAGCACACAAGTTCTGATGCTAAAAAGCAAATTGGGATGATGCCAGGTGAATGACTGCAGACACTGAAATCACAGCCCTAGTAGTATGACACTGACAAACTGGTCCCACAGCTCAGATGTCCACTCCACCCCGGATGTATGGGCATCTGAGCTGCCTGTCATTCAGCTCCTGAACTAAATCACTGCTGTACTGGGTGTGATGAGTCAGGAGTGTAACAGGAAAGGTTCAACCTAAACCTTGCCTGAACTGGAGATACCTTGTACAACATTCCCCCTTAGTCATTCTGCTAGAAGTCCCAGAAGCCCTTATGAATGTCAGCCGCCTCCACCTACCACCACCACTGAGTATCAAATCTGACAATTTGATAGCTTAGCAATATGCTGAGGCACATACGGAAGGTTTGGGGGTCTACAATACTGCTTGCACAAGTGTTAGTAATGTAGATGAGGCCACCAACATAACAGCTGAATATCTTAAAATCAACTATTTTCTATGACAGACCCACATTAAGACATGGTAAAAATTCAGCACAGCAATATTTTTAGTGGGAAAAAATTCTATTCATGCAACTCTGTAAGAAATGACTGTACTATCAGACCCATAGTAGATCTTATAAAGTAACATTTTCATACCTGGCGATGCTTTCCAAGAAAGTTTCCACATGTACACTTTCTGTTTAAGGGAGGATTTCATCAGTTTCATTTGGAAACTGTATTTCTTTAGTGTTCAACCTTCTTGAGCCAAAACCCAAGAAACTAATAGGTAACAGTCTCTCAAGTCAGCATCTAAGGAATAGGTCATAAAGACATTAATGCAAGTATCAGAGAAATAATTTTATTTTGCTTTATAAAGTATGTGATCAACTTGGCTTTCTCTGCTGTTTCCCTATGCTGCAAAATGGCTTTGGTCCTCCTCTGTTGGATGGAGGACAACAACATGCCAAGGAATAGCCTACAAGATGGGAATCAAAACTAACATTAAGATTTGCAGGTTTTCATGTTCTTCGTTTCCTCTGACAAGGAAGATAAAATGTGTTTTTAAGGCTAAGTGAATATGGTCAGGCACTATAACATAACCCAGGTGTTGAGCTCTGCCTAGGAAGGATGTCTTGGCTCTTCATGTATGTAACCTGTTCTTGCACATCTCCCCCATTGATTTCACCAGAAGTTGCATTCGGCTCAAAACAGTAACTGCAAATACCACGTTCGATTCGTTAGCAAGTCAAAGGAATTCTTCTGCATCACAGAGTAATTTTAAGAAAGCAGGTTTTCACAAACAAATGGTTGGGCACTGTGATCAGCTCACTCAAACTCTCAAAGAGCGATGCTGTTTTCGATGCATCAATGTAACTAATCACAAAGAGATTATAATTTATTTCTCATGCATTATAGAAAGTATTTGACTACTCACTACAGGAAGCTTCTGATTGGCAAATTTATTTATCCCTAAACTGATTTTTTGCAAAAACATACTGTTTTCCTTTTTGTTTTATGGACTGATGAAATTCATTTCTGTACATGTTGCTATGAAGATGAGAGAGAGAGGCCTGTTAAAAATATTAGCACCTGCATTAACATCTGTAGCCTTCTCTGGCACATATGGTGAGGAAGTGAAATACCTATAGCAAACATGGAGCTGCCTGAACCACTGAGACATAATGTTGATAAACCTCTAAACAGCATTTTTATTTTTGAAAGATTCCATAGCTCTACTTTCAGAACCAAAGCAAACATACTTTTAAGTCATCTGTGAACATTAGCGCTCAAGGATAAGCTAAAAACATCATATCAGAGGCATCTGCATAGACTTTCAGTTTGTTAACATTCTTATGATAAATTATAAGATACCATCGTAGTCTGTCCTCACAGTCTAATCTGCAGAGCTATGCACTAGGAAATACATTGTAGGCCTTAGATAAGACATTCCTAATCTGAAAATACTCATTATAAACCTTCATTTCATATACAGTCATTTCTCCACGGCTGAAGTGAGTCATGCAGATCTGCTCACCTGCAGCGCGCTCGCCTTCTCCCCCAAGTCCTAGGTTCGTGATCTCACACAATGAGTTTTCCCAAGCACATGTAGTACCAGACCTGTTTCTAAGATACTATCGAGACTGACTTCAGAGTCCTGGGCAATAGGTGAGGCAGGTGCTGTTACCACCACCAAAAGCAACGGATCAAAGACACACACCTCAGTCACAGTTTCTCCCATTTCCTGTTTAGCCTATAAACATGGCAAATTAGATAACTACCAGCTCCGTCTCTGATGTGCTGGCCAGAGAAGAGATGGGTGGATTGAGGAACCAGAGTTCTTCCTGATCCTCCCTGCACCCATTTCAGGTAATGCTCAAAGAAATCACACTGTCCCAAGTGCTTAGTGAGGGCAGGCAAGCACACTGCAGCATAGCCCCTAAGAAATAACTTTCATGCACAGAAGCATTGACACAGGCAATTTCTCAAGTTACATGGTGAGTACAATAAAGAGATAAGGCCTGCAAACAGGAAAGCCTCTGTAAACAAGATGTCATGTGATACTACTGAATTCTTTAATGTGGGTATCTGGCAAGGACTGGTCTATTATTTAAACATTTACAAACTCTGTTTTGTTTGCTATTCTGTATTAATAGTTGCTGCAGATTTTAGAGGGTATTTTGGATGGTATCCTCAATGTAGTTACAAAATACAGTTGTTAAAAAACCCAAAAATAATCTGACCCCTATTTATTGTTAATAGTGAAACCTAACCAACCCTCTATTCCCCTTGTTACACCTGCCTTAGAGGGGAAGTGAATAAGCTCATCAGTATTCAGGTATTGCTAACAGGGAGGTCACCTTCTTCTGTTAAGCAACTCTCCATTTCAAACATTAAAACCTTGCAATTAGTAATTTGACAAGGACACCAAAGTATATAACTACTTTGCTCTGAGTAAGGTGATGTTTTCTGTAGCGTCATTCTACTTGCAAAGCATGAGAGGAGTGATTCCTGTGAAGACGCAGATCCTGCCTCCCTTATACATGCAAACTGTGGGATGCAAAGCAAGTGTCATGAAGGGGGAAGCACAGGGGAGGATAAGAAGGGACCCGTAATTAGGCAAAGCAAGGCAGAATTAAAAATTGCTCAAGGTTAGGATAAAGCCTTTTAGAAATTAGCAAGGACTAGCTACTCTTTAGGGTTCTTCTAATGACACTTTTTATCACGCTTGACTAAAACAGAACAGTAGTAAGACCAAGAGACATAGAACTAGCAATTGTAATAGTGAGTAACAATGTCTTTTGACAAGATCAAATTATTCCTTTCTCTACTACCTCCTTTCTTCACAGTTCACCTGAGGGAACAGATCTGTGAAGCAGAAGATTCAGAACTACAAAAAAAATTTTTGCTCACAGCCACTGTAGACATTTCTTGCACTGCTCTGAGTTTACTGTGTACACAGTAGGAGACTGGCTCTGTTACTATGCCAGCAGTTTCCAAATTCTGATTTGCAAGACGACACAAGCTGATCTACAGCTACCCATGAGTAACACTGTTTCATGTGCTGAAAATGGCCTATACCTCCAGAAGCACCCCATGAACGTGCCAGATATGACCCCCATACACAACAAGCTCCGCAGCAGGCGTTCTGGTCCACCAGAATAAAAATTCTTGAGAACCACATTTCCACAACAGTCACTTTCCAATTCAATACAAAACAGATCAAGATACAATCCACAATGTATTCAGAAATTGGCACTACCTTGAGTATGATTGCAGGATGGAATAGCTTGTGGCTGGTTACTAAAACAATGATTCCACATTTCATTCTTTTGTTAGTATAAAAGGAGACAAAACTCAAAAGATTATTTTTGTCCAACCTGCATCCTCGATCTCCTACCATAATGATCCCAGAGGCCTTATGCTGAGTTTACTCAGCGCTTTTAAGCATGACACTTCAACGAGGTAACTAGTCCTTTCGGGATACCATCATTTTCCCTTGAGTCAATGAGACTCAAAGGTCTTTTGCAGGAGCTGCTTGATGAACAGCTCAAACTAGTACGCCCTTTCCAAACACTCTTTTCCCCATAATTTGTCAATAACATTCTATGGTCCAAAAGGTTCAGGTAAAAACCACAAAGGGACAACTGTGTTCTAGTATGTGTTTGTTCAAGTGAAATAATATCTCTGATCACTTTTTACGTAAAGGACTTTCACATGTACCATGTTAAGTCATAAAATGAAACTCATGAGCCACCTTTGCTTTGAAATGCTCTAGCAGCAATAAGCTTTGGAAAACAGATTTGCTGGGAGGAGGTAGCCATAGTGATAGCGGGGAGCAGCAGGATATGAAAACTTCAAAATCCATCACAAATTAACTGGAAAAACAGGGGGCCAAAATAAAGGCAAAGCCCCTGCAGGTCTTAAAAGGTGAAACTTAACATAAATTATAACTTTATAGGCATCTGCAACCAAAAATAAGTATTGATCTAGCTGTCAACTTTCATGAACATGATAATGTTATAAACCTTCTTTTAAAAATAAATAAATAGAAACCACTTTGCACATGCTCAGCAGAAACTCCAGCCTCAGCTGAGAAAAATTTTCTCCTGCTCCAGGCAATCACAAGGGAGGCACAGAACCAAGCTGCTAAGGAGGGAGCAGTTGTGATCCGGTTACCCCTTCTGCAGTGCTGCCTCATGGGCAATGCTCCTGTCTGCCTTTGGAAGCTAGCAGGCCAGGGGGTATGGAGGCAACTGGAGGCTAAGCTTTCATGCTATTTCAGTGCTTTGAGCACAGAAGTGTTTGTTTCTTCACTAAGAAGATTTCATCCCTTTGATAAAAGGGGAATTAAAGAACAGGGAGAAATGGGAGACAAACAGATTATGGCCCAAATTGTGGTCACTTATTTTGCCCATCTAGAACCTGATTTTCCAAACTTTTTGTTGTTACATAAGCCTATAATACAGGTTTGAATGAGCATAGCCCCTCATCACTACTGCTGCAGGTGTGAGTGGACTAGGTCCCAGGACCTCAAACACAGATAGCCAGTGGGTAAGGAATACAAAGTGGGGAAAAAAGGACCAGTGAAGCCTGGCTTCTACTCACACAGACACAGGGTAAGATTCAGTTCCTTAAAGGAGAACATTCTTTCTCTTCCTGAAATTCCTTGACTCCTTCACAAGACGCTTTTAACCTTCAGCAACAAAAGCATACACAAGATGATGCTTCACTAGATAACCCCAACTTACTACAGGAATCCTGTGGGGAAAACCAGCATATGATCATGTCATTGAAGACTGCTTTGCAACAGCTTGGCTGTGTGAGAATACCAATGCTTTAAAATACTTAGTTTTTTTCCTGTAAGATGTACACGTTCACTACAATACAAGTTAAAAAACAAATGCCCAACAGACTTATGTAAAGCTGAAAGCACAGGGAAGATAAATCACCTTATGCTGTCCTCTTACTTAGTCATCCTTTGTGAGTTTGGACTTGGTAATCCAACAGTCCTCTTTGGACTATTGAGCTGGATCTTTCTGATTATTCTCTTCTATTTAATTTGGACAGCTCCTAGATGATTCTGAAATGTCATCTTGCTAGATCTCAGAGCTGAAACCAAGGGAAAAAAAAAAAAAGCTCATCTCTTTGGTCTTGTTCACTTTCATTCCCCGTCTCCCACCCAATTTTGTTAACAATTGGTTTCTTGCTTCATGGCTGAAACATCAGAGACTGAAGTGAGTTGTATTATTTTTAGATATCTTTGTGTGTCTTTTTAATGTGGTGAGATATAAGTAGGTCCTTGTCAAAGAATAAAACGCAGCAAGTAGCTGGTTAGTGTTTTATCTCTGTAAAAGCCATGTAAATTTGCCACAATCATATTGACATTTAACCTGATCCTTTTCCTTGAATACACTGCAGAAAGATCTATGTTATATCCAATTACTGATACGATGAAGCCTGATTTATCATTGTCCTGCATCACTGGCTAAAGTATATGTTGCACAGTGTTACTACATCAGGGTGCCAGTATTTTAACCCACGTGCCATACTGCTGCAAATTATTACACTGCTGCGAGGCATGCTGAACTGAACTCACCTTTTTATACAAAATCTGCAAACTGTTATGTGATTCGGTGGTGTTTAAGCATTTGTCTTGTGCTATCTGGCTTGACTTCTGAAAGAAGCCCAGAGGAGTCGTGGACAGAAATCTCATTTGAAGTCAGTGTTATCTGGACACACAGATCCTTGAGATTCTTGGAACACCTGATCTGTGTCAGTACTAAAGAAGTTCTTAATCTGAATAATGCCTTAGGTAAAATTACTACATGCCTTTACTTAAAAAAGGAGGAACGTAAATAGTTAGAAGCTTAGTGTTGCATGCAGAACTCCCATCAGTTTCCCTAGGCATAATATGATAGGCACAATCAGTTCCTTTAACTCACAGATTCTGTCCTTCTTGGTGAAATGTTCCATTCCTAGTGCAATTTCCTTAGTTAAAATACAAATGTTTAGTGAAGACAAGAGCTCCTAATTTTCATAACAGTTGACAAGTCAGTCTTTTCACATGAATTACCAGGTCAAGGTAAAGCTCAGATTGCCTTCCTTCATAACATGCAGGACTGATCAAGTAGAGGTGGAGTGGAAGTTAACAAAAATCATAGCAAATTTAGAGAAAACACAAGCAGAATTGTACTGCAATTTTTAAATTACTTAGAAACCTCATGTTAGACACCTCTATATTTTTCACTGCTAAGAACACAAATTGTAGAATTAAATTACTTTGTTTTGGAGTAAGGTGATAGTATTAGTCAACCACATAATGAATTCTATAGCAAAACCCTGTGAATTTTATATCAAATATTATACCTGTACAATAAGTCTTAGTTTACTGTATTAAAATTAAATGCAACACTTAAAGGTAAACCAAAGAGATGTTGTATTTCTATTATATAAACTACTTAATGCATTTTTTCCCAATTGTAAATTTATACAATTTCCTATCCAAAAATGCTGCAAATTATATGTTCTCTTTTCTATTTATATAAGGACATTTCTGCTGCAGATGATACCTTTTTTGGTAATGATAATAATTTGGTATTGATAATGGTAATGAAAAATTTTAAAAATAGCAAATAAATGTGATGCTTTGCTATTTAAAAAAAACTTTCATAAATTCTACTCATACAATAAACTACTGCAGGGCAGAAAATCTGCACTTCGGTTAGGTGTGTTTAGAATTTGGATGACTATTACTTTTGGCAATTAAACAAGAAAAAAGTGTGAGCGGAAAGAAAATATGAAAATCAGCACTGTGCTAACTTGAACAGACAAAGTTCAATAGTGATTAAAAAACCAAAACTCTCCAAGGGATGTGACAGGAATATCAATGAAGACGTCACATAGTGACAATGTTTGAAAAAGCCATTAAAGGAAGCAAAAATCAAATCTCACTAGTTCCTGGATCTGTTTACTTTTAATTGATGAAGAAAACATTACCTAAAATACTTGATGAATATAGCACACTGGTCAAACTAAAGAAATCTAAACCTGGATCAGGTTGACCTGTGTCCTCCAGTTAATACAAAACAGACCTCACTTTGACTTCATTTGAGTCAGTAAGGATACCACCACCACTGATTTTTATAAAAGCCATATTGGGCTCCCGCTCCAATCACCATAAAGCACAAAGCTACTGTGGGGGTAGTTTGTTGGTCACTATGTACTGAAATCTCCAATGCTGTAGACACCTGACAAATTATCTGGCACAGGAGTTATGCCAAAGGTTAGAAACACAAGAGAAAACCATGCTGCTTCAATGACAATTGAGATGTTACCGAAAGTATCCATAATTCTAAACGCTCATGACCCTGGCAGATATATTAGCTATGACACCCACAGCACTGATTTGGTATGAGGAGACTTGCAGGTTGTTCCTACTGTTTTAAGGTTGATAGCATCTCTAACATCTCCCTGTGCATATGACAGCAAAAATGTAGTTTATTCAGTTTTCTTTTTGGCTGGAGCTCTCTTTAAAAGCCTTTATCTCCTGGAGCTAAATATCTCTCAGTTAGTGCCTTCCTGAAGAGCTCGCTTCCTTCTTTTCTCAGAATCATATCTCCACTGAGAAATGCATGGAACTTCCTTAAATGGTTACGGGTTCAGCTGGTCCAAGTAGCCTGATAGCACGATAGGGTTGAAAGTTAAACAACTGCAAATAAGAGTCATGTTTTGTGCCGGATACTATGCGTGGGTTTTGAGAATAGAACATTATATTAATTTTCCCAGGACGATACGTGTGATCTGATCCACCATCAAAGCCTAATGGAATTAAGAGAGCCTTGAAGGAAAGCATTGACTCTGATAAATCACCATTATTAGGAGATGGATAGGATTTATTTACAGAGCAATGATCCAGTGACTTCTTTTCCAGCTTTATTTCAACAGCTCCTGAACACAGTGGAAGGGAAAGGAGTGGCAGAAAGCTCAGGCATAGAGCATCATAAAAAATGAATAACTTTGAAGCTGTGGTGAGGCAGGAAAAAGAGAGATTGTATAAGAAAAGGGGCATGGAACATGACTTATTTAAATGAGCTTCCTCTCAACAGGAAGAGAAGTAATGAGTGAAACTAGCTCAACAGTTTAAGATGGAAAAGTAGAGTCTATATAATTAAACCAGATACATCTTTTGCAGGTGATGTCAAAACATTGTGTCAAATCCTGTTTTGGCCAAATAGCTGCATAACAATGCATTTTCTAGCATCCCACTGGCAGAACAGCTTAAGAAATTAATAGTGTTTTAGTAGTATAATGTGCTTCACATCACGATCCTAGTTGGCATTAATATAAACAGCAACTTGCTGAACTACTACAACTCTACAAATAGCTTTCAGGCTGGAGGATATTAATTTAGGGGCACAACATCCAATAGACAGATGTAAATAGAATGATTTAAAGCCTTTGCCCTTAAACTGACTTCCCAAATAGGACACAAAATGATATTCTTACAGAAATTACCGAAATCTTGATTGAAACTGAAGGCCCTAATTTCAAAACTAAGCAGCTGCATGTAATGCCAATGCCAATAACATCTGTGTAGATATTAGATCATTACTGTTTCAACTGTGCAAAATTACAGGCTGGTCTAAAGATTTTACAATAGATTGAGAGATCTCTTCTTTATCAATTGCCAGTCAATCTCTATTTATTCTGTGAATAAATGTTAACAGTAAGGCCTACAGTAAAATCAACAGAAATCCAAATGGGGGGTTTCAAACCTGGAGATCTGTTTTTGTAAACGATTTGATGTTCTGTCATAGACCACGAAAGATGATCCTAGAAACAGTTCATGGCTATGCTGTCAGCCACCTAAGTCAATCATTACTGAACTGCTGTCCTCCCTTTAAATGTTACTGTATTCCAGTCATCTACAAGTGACACTTTGAGAAGTCTGTAAAGCGAACAGGATACATGAATTATAAAGTATGTTACAAGGGAGTCAAGGCTGACTGTCAACCGAAAAGCAAGCTTGACAAATTAGAAGGCTGATTCAGGTTTTTTTTCCTTCACTTAACTTTGGCCAGTCAAGGATAGGGAACCTCCTGGTTTATGTTTTTTAAGCAGAATAAGAATACAAGTACATGGCTTTTGAAAGCAGTAATGGCAGTGACTATAAAATAGACACTACACATGACTCTTTGAACTAATTTGAGGAACTAGATAAATAGAATGAAAACCAAATGTCTGTTTGGTCTTCAGCATAAACTACCTCAGGGGATTCAGTTCAATTCCTAGTGTTCAAGTCCCAGCCAGCAGTGGACAGGAAGTCTTAACAGAAAGCAGATGACTTGCTGCTTCTTTTGTCCCCTCCCCATATTCTTCCTCCCACCCTTAAATCACCATAAAATGTAAACTCAAGAGAAATCTTATAAGTCTTTAAGTTCAGACAACACTTTGGTTTTTCTTTGCTGCCCAGCTCTCCTCAGCATCACCCTCACAAGTGTAGTATTTAGCCATAGCAATCAAGAAACTTGAGACCACCAAAAGATCTAAGCAAGCCCCTAAAATCTCCATGGCCAGTTACTTGACTTCAAGCCAAAAATTTAGCCCTAGCTTTCTTGAGGTAACAGTACAAAAGTATGCCACCTGAGCTTAACCACGAATTTAACAGAAATTTAATCATGGCTAATGACGTAGTAACGGTTTCAGGTTATTTGAAAGTCACAGCTTCAAATCCAACTTCAGGGGTAAAAAATTAGGATATAACGATTAATACAAAAATGTTTCTGTTTTAATATCCTATCTCCTATGAGACAGAAAAAGGACAAACAGATCATCCTAAATCTCAAAGGAATCAAGTTAGAATTGAAAGGCAGATTGTTTGACTTACCCAGGGGTCAAAGGTATTGCTGTTGTTTTCTCATTACCTACTCTAACAGAGAGCTTTTACTATAAAATATCAGCTGTTTTCTTGCAGCAGTATAAACTTTTGGATCGCATTGTGAAAGAACACGTGGATTAATTGCCGAGATTGGGAAAATAAATCATTTTCATCTCTATGCTATTAGATTTACCTGAAGGTGAATTGCTGGATGGAGGTGACATCAGAGTCTGCATACCACATCATTTTGGTGTTCATTTTACAAGGCACAACCAAAATGACCACATGTCCTGCACTAGCCACATCTCAAACTATTTTGCACCATCTCTCTCAGGTCTGAAATCCCACAGCAGTCCTGCAAATGGAAGTTACCATAATGTATAAAACTTCCCAGGTGCACATAAAATGTCTTAAAAAAAAAAGACCATCTGAGCAAGTTAAAAGCCACTTAAAGAAACTTCCCAGTCAGGCAGAAGGAAACAAAACCATTTGATTTGGCTCTGAGTAGAAACACCACTCGCTAAGAGTTGCCAGCTGCAAGACCTGGGTATGTACACACACATGCGCACAAACACACACCCCCTGGCACCCAGTACCTGTCAGCCCTGGGCTTGGTGCTGGCTCCAGCCTCCCAGCACAGCTGGCTTGCATTCAGATATAGTCATTGTCCCTATCCCTATGTGCTGGTTTTGGCTGGGGTAGAGTTAATTT
>WAAD01040269.1:118049-143844 GCA_013389945.1 Fregata magnificens | reverse complement strand
TTAATTCTACCACCCTTATGCAAACAAAAATAATTTCAAAAAGAGGAGTAAACTACAAAATTTAAACAGGAAACCATAAAATTTAAACATAAAATGTTTATATTTTACGGGTGTAAATAATTTTCCATTAATCCAAAGGAAGGAAAAAAAAACCTGGAAAAGACTCACCCAGAAATATTTAGTGAGGCAAAATTCCTGCTGAAGCTTGCTATATACTTGCAAAAATCACCAGGTTGTTAATAGAGAGGTTAGCTGGCTTCAGGATAGCTAAATGTGACACTTCTTGCCAGAGAGAGAAATCTGTAAAGCAAATGGCAGATTCTTTATCAGAAATAAAAAGTGCCTATCAGGAAGAATGAGCTCTGGTGTATTGATGCCAAAGATGGTATGATTAAACCTTACTTATATGTTCACTTGAGATGTCTGGTTTTTAAACATTAAGTCAAATACAGTTATTTGATGTTTTTCTTTCCCAGTTATGTCCATGAACAAAGAAATTCTACCTTTCACTACAAGAATAACATATGTAATATTTTTTTATTCCTAAACATCAGACTTTGCATGTTCCTGTCTTCTTGCCTCATTTGTATATGTCATAAACTTTAAGTAGTTTTCAGACACTTTCCCTCATTCTTTACGCAAATGGAAGCATTATCAGTGCAAGAGGTTTGAGTAATTTTGACTGACAACTTAACCAAAGGAAGGTAAAGAGAAACTATGTGACAGGTGGAGGATTGATGAAAATGATTAAGTGAAACTCTTGTAGATTTAATGTAACAGGCAAGATAACAAGGGCCAAATTCATTATATGATTTAAGCACAAAGGTCTAGGTGAACTCACATGGTTGATCCAATTCTAGATTAAATCATTCATTCAGACATTAGACTTTTAACAATTATCTACATTTACCTGATAAAAGTTAATTACAATTAATAATTACAGTAAACCATATATTAGATACTTGATGCAGTTATGTTTTCACATGTTGCATTGTGAAATCAGTCATTCTGCATGGTAACTAACATTTTTAGCCTTTTCAGAAAACAACTGAAAATTGTATGTTGGTATTAAAAGGGATATTTAACCCTTGTTTGTGAAAATGAAAGACGTGTCTATTTTACTTTTGTTTCTAAAATTATGCAGTAGCTGTTCTTAATATCGTACAGTAATAAATACCGTTCAATTGTGAAATATTTCACAAGGGGCTGGGATGAATCTTCCCTGATTTTGTGTGTCCAAACTAGTCATCTGTACAGTCCCATTTTAAACCAAATATTTTAGGCAGATGGGATGAATTGAGCTCTAAGGGTACTCATAATTTTCATTTCATTACAGGGAAATCCTAGATCCTTGCTTAGATCAGATATGAGGGGAGTGAAAGGAACAGGAGAGAGATACAAGATGTGAACAGCAGGATGAAGACACAGTGGTATGAAACTTTTTGCAGAGAATTTTGGAAGAACTGCAAGAGCTAAGAGCATTGCATTTCTACATATATGGACATCTGCACTCTGGAAACTGAAAACTGAATTCACAGAAGCACTTAAAATAAAAATTCTTGTTTCCAGTGAGTGCTGTTTTATTCCACCATTAGTTCCAAAGAAATTTGCACATAATTACGCTTACTTTTCTGAATATCAGTACTTCTGCTGACTTAATAATTAAGCTTTATGCTAAAGTGTTTTAGAGTAGATCAGTTNCTTCAGCATATGACTTCTATACTGCTATTTTATAATCTGTGGCAATAGCAGTGCTAATTAATTATAAAGCAACTCTTTGCTGAGGTACTGGACATCATATATAATTATAAAAAATAATTACAATATAACAGAAATGTAATAAAAATCAAATGTACTATTACTTAATTTCACTGAAAAATATTATGTAGTAGTAGATAATAATGTATTTTTATGAGCAAAACCAACCACTAATACTTCTCAAACATTTTTCATGTAATGATGTCAAAAAGTGCTTCATGAACAATGAATTAAGTTTTACTGCAAGTCTCAACGGTGCATTAGGCAGAGTAAAAGAATTAATCCTTCTGTTCTTTTTTGTCAGGTCCATTGGGACTTGATTTGGGGTTTAACTGTTCTTGATATTGTCTACCATTGCAAACAAATGCATAGCTCTTCAGCTTTCCACCTGCCAGATCTGAGGAAGAGATTTTCCCTAATAAGCCATCACATGTACTCTATGTCACTAGCTGTTCCCTAGAGAAATACTTACAAAGTAGAGTTTGGTCATCTTCTTCATAGTTTGGTTTGTTTTTTTTTTTTACTTATTTGTATGACAGACTGGAATATATTGATGTAGTTGCAGAACACATTTATAGCAGCATTGATCAACTATACAGATCCTAAACAAAATTTCATTTTTTTTCTGATTGAATTGAAATTACAATCAGAAATATTTCAGTTTGGAAATATTGCTCCAGAATTTCAGCAGTCCTCTACTTTTTCTTCTTTCATCACCCCAACTCTGAACAATTTATCTTGTTACTCATTAAGATATCTTCCACTAAGAGAGGAACTGTATTACAGGAGTCTAGGGCTGTGTGCATCCCAGAAAATACAGTTCAGTTGCGACATACAAACTGTTTGTCATAAGTTCCACTTATTGCATTTCCTTATAAAAAATGCTCACTTTCTAACACTTGTTCAAAGGCAGAGACACATTTCTTAAGGACTTCTACAGAATTAACAAGCTTCATGGAAACTGTTAATCTATTTGTATTTTTGTCAAAAATATTTTTCTGTTGAATAATACGTTTGACATAAATGTTTCTGCCCAAAAGTATATCTGATGTTTGACATGCAGAAGTACATGCAGATAATTGACTAGGCATCAAGAGAATAAGCTAAAAATTATGTAGCATGGATCTTGGTTTTTGTAGAACCAGCTACACTTCTGGTTGGGTTCTGGAAATAGCTCTTTACAGTTCTATGGCTCATGTTTCAGTGTTGTTGGAAACTCACAATTTGTAAATGCATGGGAAAAGAGGAGTTGCTCCTGAAACACTCCATTTTATCTATTCTCTTCTGAGGATAAAGTGGAATTAAGAAAACTAATGCATCTGTTTGATAAGAACTTTGCTTTTACTTCATTCTGCTGAGGCTAAAATGTTGTGTAACATCCCACAGTAAATAGCTTTAATATTTTGAAGCACCACTCATCTACCAAATTTCAATTGCTCTACAAATGTTTATTGCAAGAAGGGTGCCAATGTAACAATGTTATCTTTGAGATGACTGTCATAGATCATAAGTGAATCACAAAAAAATCAGTATCCTGCAAGCTAAATTTTGCATTTGAAAGGTAAATGGTGAATTACTAAAACCGTATTTGACAACTGACTTTCTTCATGCCTTTTCCAAGCAACTTTGTTATGTTTCTGAAGGTGAAAAAAGTCAAGCAAAGCAAAATAATTAAAAAATATGTTTTTCAAACATAAATGACAAATGTTTTATTAAAAGGTGAAAATGGAAGTATGGTATTCGTGATGCTCAGAGAAGTCACAAATACTCTGTGACAGAACACACATTCTCCCTTCGGTGAAAACAAGTAGTTGCCACCATTGGCAATACCTCAACAGCTTGCAGCTTGGTCTCGTGTCAGGGTCAAGCATCAGGCTTGTCATCCTTTCATTCCCTCCTGCTTGCCAAAGTAGTACCCCAATTTTACACCTTCACCTTTCTGTCACCAGAATCCCAGAGTAAAACACCAGTCCCCATCCCTTGCAACCTTAGCAAGTATCCTCTCTCTTGCCAGCCCCAGTAGTTACCAACAGATCAGCTGCAGCTGCCTGTACGAAGGAGCCCACCCGATCTGCACTTAGTTACTTGGATTGGTAATTGACTGTGTGAAGAACCTCACCCCACATTTCAGAAAAGGTCATATACTACCACAAGTAGTTCATGTAGTACTAGTTCACACAGTTAATGGTATTTATGCCACAGTCTGGGAACCTATTTCCTAAAAAATTGACAATATAAAACATTTCCCCTTATTCTTAACCCATCTTGATTTAGTCATAGCACAGACATAATACTAACGGCTTCAAATATTTTATAGCCTGATGGTCAGACTAGCTCAGATGGAGCAATGGATAACATGGTCATTGGTGCTGTGTTATATGCACAGTTTTCCCCTCCCTAACCCCCCAACTTCATTTTGCTCAGCTTCAAGCCTCTAACTGAAAAATGTGAATTATGAGCCTTTTTCGGGAAGTGTCTCTCTTGCCCCACAAAAATAAATGTCTATGGATCTGAGAGAGTTAGATGCAGTAGTAAGAGAGGTGAAAGGCTTCTCCATGCATTCTTTCTGAAGTTGCAATACTGACAGAGGTTTATTAATTTGCTTAACTAATCCTAAATTTAAAAATACACTGTTTTTCAGTGGAAAGACACCACTTCCCTTCCAGTCTTTGTTTGGTTAGAAAACATTCCACGGTATGATTAAAGAAAATGAGAGGAAGGCATATCTATAGTGCATGTCTATTGATATGTCCTCATAGCCTCATGTTTAAATATTAATTTTACGCCCTTAAATCCATTTGCTCCAAAGTTTCCTTTGCTGAATTCTTTATTCACCATTGAAGTGAAGTGGGTAAACTAAATATTTCCCAAATTAAAAATGAATAATTGAATTTACCTTCTGCTCCAGTTCTGCCATCCATATACTTTCTGGCTATGCTAGACTTCTAGTTATCTTTCACATACATACTTATTTTCATTAACAAGGTCTGGCAAAGCATGAACAACTTCCAATGAATGCAATTGTGCAGAGCCATTGTTGTTCAGTCAACAAGGAGGGCAAGGGAGCACGAAGTAGAAGGAAGAGGCTAGGGCAATGGGAGGCATTTTGTCAGTAACCAAATTTAGAATTTAGAAATTTAGGAAAAAAGCAAAAGATGAAATAGAGAGTACCAGAGGCCCTCCTTTTCTCCCCAGAAGTCCCCTGACTCTCTCTGCTGAGTCATCTTGAGCATAACTCTTGTCCCTTAACCCCTCACATTGAGCCCTAGTATGACTGAGGTGACTCACTCTCACCACAACCGCTTTACACAACTGTAGCACAAAATTAATTTCCCCTTCCCACTTGGAGTTTCAACCTTCAAAGTCTGCTCTAGCTATTAGAAAGAACTACCTCCTTTTATGCCATCTGACATATAAATGACTGAAGATTTTCCAAGGGATTTTTGTTTTCTGTCCTGCTACACATATCTGATAATCTAATCTGCTTCACAATCTTATCAGTATATGTGAACATCCACTGAGTGACCATTCTTACAACTTTACCTGTAGATTCAATGTAATGCTTACCCATAATTCTGCTAGAGCACATACTGAGCATGGTGTGAAATTGAACTTGATTAGCAGAAATTTGACTCTGTCAGTTAAGGACAAATTGTCTAAGGATTGTTCATTAATGACAATGAAGGACAGGTTTCAACTCCAATAGGACTACTATCATACAGGTATAAACATCTATTCAAAGCTGTGCATAAAGTAGGATATAATTAATTGCACCAATATAAGACTAAAAACATACAAGTGTAATAAGAATTTAATTGCAGTGTTACAATACTGATAGAGTGTGACACCTGTACAAAGAAAGAGATTTTAATCCAACACTTTATATAATCTTATTTTTTTGTTTTATTTTGGTTACGGCAGGCTATGACATAATAAAATTGAATGTGTCTAGTTTTAAATTTAAACAGTGTCTTCCTACAACAGAGAACATATTGATCTTAATTTTGACCTATTCTACTGTCAAAGGATATAAATACTACTAAAATAATCAAAGAAATTATTTTGACGAAATTTTCAACTGACTGAGTATATTGCAGTGTTTATCACAGTAACACAGTCCAACAACAACTTATGTTTTAAAAACACATTTTGGTTACAGTTTAACTTAAAAATTTTCAGTTTTAAAATATTTAGGATACCTATATTCAGCAGAAATTGTCCTTAAAAATATTCTTATTACTGAACGATTACAACTAAAGAATCAGAGTTTCTATGCATGGGCACAAGTGCTAAATAGCCTTAATAAAGTAGTAACACACACAAAAAAAAAAAAAACCCCAAAAAAACCCAAAAAACCCACATGTGTAAATAAAAAAGAAATCCCTTAAGCTGATTGTAACAAGCAGAAGAGTTGTCCTGCTTAGTGTTTCAGGACTCAGCTAGCTATGTGGCACTGGCAGAGCTGCTACACCACAGTTCTAGAACAAGCAATAACAAGCAACCCAAAACCCTAAACACTGACTGAAAGTCAAAGCAAGCTGCCTGAGCAATGCACTAATCTGCAACATGTGACACTGAGGAGTATAAGATCCCAAGCAAGCATTGAGACAATCAATCAGCTCTGAAAAAGGTCAGTTCAATTTATTTATTGATTTCACTATTTTTCCCATATCTTCCCACTGAAATCTGTATTATATGCACGTATCCATGCATTTTTGCCTTATAAAATGCTTCAAACATTCAGTCTCATTAGAAAAATCCGTCTCAAGGGATTTCAAGGCCAAACCCCTCACTGGACAGGCTGTAATGTTACATGTTCAGATACCACTTCTCACTCACCAAAATTTCTATAGAAGTGAAAATGCTTATATTTTATATATATGTACATATTGTATCGACATCATTAGAGAAATCTATCATAAACATACCAGTGCTGTATAACAGCACTGCATAGCAGCAACCTGCATGGCAGGTTTACATGGTACTGCCACACACTTAGTGATCTTATCCATCCACATCAGAAAGTGCCACACCAGCAGAACTAACAATATCCTCATAAAAGCTGTACAAGACAGGACAACAGTACTTGATGCAGAACATCTACATCCTCCACCTATCATATCGGTCAAATGACCACTGATAAAATCATTAGTTTAAAGCTAAAGTGTAAAAAAAAAAAAAAAAAAAAAAGCTGAATGATGGAATCATTTCTGTTATAATCACCTGCACCAAGCAATGATAAAGATAGAACAACACAGGAGGGAAAAACGGTGTATCTTTTACTTCACATAATAGTTTCCTTGATAGTAACTAATTTTTCAATAAATACGCCTGTAGAACATGAATGCAGTTGCTGTGCTGTGTTAATATCACTAACAGTTTACTGCACTTTTCTATCCATATTCCACATTTGTGATGTATTTGAGGCAGCCTGCTCCAAATGAGATGCAGCAGCGTTTTCTCTCCTTCTGTTCTGGAGTGTTGCCTGCTCTCACTTAAACCAGACTCATCCTGAATGACCTGTGTCACGTGCAGCAGGGACCAGAGGCTCCCCAGGTCCCTCAGGGCAGGACCCAGCAGCCAGGGCTCGTCCCACTGTCCCAGCCAGGAGTGGGGCAGCTGGGGGGCACCGTTGGCAGCCCCAGCCCCAGGCACCGGGCACCTCCCTGGGGACGGGCAGGGCAGGGCTGTGGGGAGTTGGAGACTGGCCCTGATGTGGCATCGCTGGGGCAGGGACTGATGGCCCAGGCGGGGCTGAAATGGGGCCCCAGCATGGTGTGGGGAGCCCCAGGAAGGTGGGCAGGGACAGCAAGAACTAACAGTACCCTCAGGGTCCTGACAACCCACACCTCAATCTGGACACTATTTTCCACACAAAACTTCAGACAAACTGAAGAATCCAGCCAGTACAATCTATTATACCTGCTGTCTCTTTTGGTTTTATAGGTACTATAGACAGTACCTACAACAGCTGTATTCATATATAGTTTAAATGGGGAGGGATTCTCCACAGGAAACAAAATGCCTGTGACTATATATTCAGACCTACTCTTGATCTATTGCAGTACCAACATATTCCTACTGGTAAGGAATTTTTTGGATGTAAAGGGATTCATTTTTTAAAAAATATTCAAAACAATCTTTTGCAGGAAAATTCCAGATTCAGCAAAAAAATTCCTCAGGGCTCACGTGTTCCAGTCAGTTGTCCAACAGCAGAAACTGAAAAAGCAAGTAGTACAACCATTTTCCACATAGTTCTCTGTATCATGAGGAGAAGGAAGAGTTCTTCCTTTTTCAGTTCACACAATCACAATCTCAACTTTTTTCCCACTTAGATGTAGGGGTACATGTAGCAAAAAACCACGATTATACAAATACAATCGCCTTTTAACTATTCTACTATTTTCTATTTGGGAATACAACTGTAGTATTTCATTTATCTTGCTTATAAATTTGGTTCATTTTCAGCTGAAGTTTTCTGCCTCCTCTTCCCCCAGTGCTTTCTCACTCCAGTTTTCATGCAATTTAAAAGAGAGACTCAAGGACTGATTTCTTGATTAGCTTGTGCAAAAGCTGTATTCATCCTTCTGCATTGCTAATTGCCAGTTTAGGGAGGGATCAAAAACAAATAAATACATACAGAGTTATAGGGATTCCCTCCATCAGCCAATACTCTTTGGATATTTGTTTACCATGCATTGCCTGCCTTTCCTGTACACTGGAATGATAAAGTTCTGTGGGCCAGTTTTATGGCACCTAACCAAAGAGCTTAGGTTAAAAAGCATTTAGAGAGATTATACTCCTACGATACCTTTGGACATGGTGATTAGGATCATGTGCGGACTTACGCTCCCCCATAAAAGGACCATTTATTCCCCAATGACCTCTCAAAAGGTATGCGTATTTTCACTTCTAAATTGGGCACCTTCATTGGTCCTTTGAGGAAAGATGTACTATGTCTTTGCCACTATACTAAGACATCAAGACCACCACAAATATAACCTAACTATGCTAAACCACTAAAAGTGATTTTTAAAAATGTAATTACATTTCCATCTGCTGGTTTATGCTAGCTTTTCTGTATGAGTTAAGGATTTTATGTTTTCTCATCATTGCCTGACCATAATTAAGCTGGTATGTAGTAAGCCTGGACTTATTTGAAGGAAAAAATGTTTCTCTAGCCAGAATTAGTTCTCTACAATGACAAACGATGAAATTCTCCATCAGATTTCTAAACTGGCTTTTCCAAAACTACCTATAATTTTTTAATATGAAGTATTTCCTTGTTATGAAGAAAATGAGAAAAAAATTCCTGCCCATCCATGCCGTCTTTTGCATTTCTAATGCAGACAAGTGAAAACACAGATCTACTGCCTAAAGTAATCACTTTGAAACATGTTTTTTCTTTCACTAAGGGATTACACAAACAGCAAACCTGTATTTTTGTGACAGCTTTTCCTGAAAAATACTAACTTATGTCAACCTAGTACAGTCTAAAATGCACAGCACATGGTACCCTTTTATTTCAGAAGTGTCAATGACTACAAAAGTGCACATTAATTTATGTTATTTTAAAATAGAGTCCTTTGAGACTGTGCAGAACAACCACCCTAGAACTACATTCATTTGACCAAAAGGAGTAAGAAAACACAGCTAGTAATTGACTGAACTTCCTTTAAAAACTTCCTCTGGGAATTTGTAGATCTAGCCATCTGAAAAACTCTGACTTACAGACATCACATGTATCTACTTTTCAACTTACATCTGATAGCAAAATGAAAATGATTAGGAGAGACAGAGAGCCCAACAGCCCTGCATGGTGTTAGTTTTGAAAGCAGGAGCAAGGCATGACTATCACAAAAATGACTCTGTCAAGAGTTGCCTGGATTGGTAAGAAAGATGCTACAAGGCAAGCTCTACTTCTGTCCTGTTCCTTGTCCCTTTCCTTCTCACTAAACCACTCCTTCTCCACCACTCTCATTCCCAATTACCTTATGCTTAATGCTACTGACTGTCCACTCCAAAATGCCAATTATTGAGCTATAGGATGATTTGGCTACAAGAAGAGCTGTTAAATATAAATAGGCACAGTGAGAATTGAAGAGCAGCTGCAGCCAGTAAGCTTTCGCTGTAGCAAACCCCTCTTCAAACATATTCTAACATACTACTCTTCCCTTTCAAAATAGGCCAACTTTCATTTCAAAATGGATCTCAAAAACTTCAGAATCAAGATACAATTGTCTAAAAGCCACTTGTGTTTCTGGAGGCAGAAAAACAAGACATGCTAAAGAAAGTAAGGTGGTGAATAGTGGCTCTGAGAGATTTTGTTTTCTTTCTTGGATAAGTGGACAAAATGAGTTCACTTTCTGAGTAAGATTTCTTTAAATTCCATTGGCGAAAATCTCACTTCCCGAAAACTGTGAATAAAGTAATCTGTTAAAGTTTCACTTAAAACAACAAAAAACACCACTACCCACTAGTTTACATCAGCTAAAGACCTGATCCCACATTCTCTCTGTCACTCTGCTAACCAGAAAATAAAAGTCTATTATTTCTATGTAGAAATAAAAGTATTATTTCTACAGAAACCCTACAAATGCTTAAGCTTGTAAAAACTTCTTAAGGCTAAAACATTATTAACATTCCACCTGAGAAATGGCTGCATTTAGAATATAACACAAGTCGTGCTGAGTGGTAAAATTGTCTGCTTACCCCTCTTTTTTGCTCAGATAAAGAAGTGAAGTGATGTCAGTTCACACAAGGGAAAAAAAAGAAATTCAGTGAACTAACAAGATGCTAGCAAGCATCCCCTAAAAACAAACTTGAAGTACCCCTCCAAGATCCATACTGAAATATCACAAAAGATTGAGTTAAATGCCTGTGCAAGCAGAAAGACCTTAAAGAACATAACGAAGTTTAACAAATCCTGTCAAACCAAAAGTGAAATAAGTTCCTTAAGGGAAGTAAGAGCCCTGTGCATTTTTTACTTCTCTACAGAACTGGAATGGTGTTAGTTTTGGTATGAGAGCTGATCCCAAGCAAAGTTTGGAATCAAACGGTGCAGATGCCCTGTACTGCCACATAATTCTCCAGCTCTGTTACAATACTCTTTTAGAAGATCCAGCCCCCACAAAGGTTACTGCAATTGCTGACATATCCCCAGTTCCCAGGGAGCAGTAAAGGACTACCTGTAGTGTCTGCCAACACCTCTCTTATCTGTTATACAAGAAAACCAAGAAATCACGTGGAAATTCTTTATCACTGACAGTTTTAAGCTATATCAACAAAAGATTGTGGCATATCAGTGCCATGAGCACTGTGACAGAACTTCAGAATGGCCCTATAGAGACCCTAAGGCATCTATCTTCTTTGACTGAACTGGACTCATCTTTAGAAATGTAGCTGTTTCTCCCATTTCTTAGGAGAAGAAATCAATTCAGTAAATCCAGTCCTACATCTCTATTCCATCTGGCTCTCCTATCGTTGAGCCCTAAATTACCATCCCTTTTACTGTGCATAGATCTAAGATCAACTAAATTGTTTGATTAGGTTTTTTACTATCATGGAAACACAGGCATATCATACATTTGCATTTAAAATCTCTGAGACAATTTCTACACAAACACTTCAGATATAGATGACAGAAAATAAATAGCTAAAACTGTGCCTGAGATGAACTTTACTTCCAGAATCACAGCAATGTTAATTCTCCCTACCTCCTACTCGCCAGGCTCAGATCTAGCACAAATAAAACTATTATACTTTCTACTGAGCTGGCATGTGAGATGATAGCCATACAAGTGTATCTTGTGCCACTGTGCACCTGACTGGGCTGTCTGATTTATAGTTTCATATGTAGTTTTCCATGTTGTGGCACCTGGCGTGTTACAGCATCCAAATGATTGACCCAGATTTACAGAATCTTGAGCTAAAAGATTGTAACAGTGCTCGAATGTAAGAGTGAAGCATCCTAACGCAGCATTGTATGAAAACCTCTACTGAGCAAGTGGGTACATCATACCCCCAGCAGATTTCATTAATTCCCAAATCTGTTAAGTATCTTCTGGCCCAGCCTTGCTGCCAAATCCCAGCAGCTGTATTCCTACAGTTTCATAGTTGTCTTTGTGTTTTGACAGTCTCGGTGAGCCTGTTGTCACAGACAAGAATGTTACTAGCCCCAGTGGGAACTGGCAACTACCTCAGTTGTGGCAGTTAAAACCAACATGTATTGTAAGGAGGGTCCTAAACTGCCATCTCTCACAGTCAAGTGACTATAACTATAAGCAATGACAATTGAGTTTAATACTCCCAGCTGTGAACTGCTCCAGCTAAAGGCTTGACAGATGATCTTCCATATTTTTTCTGTTACAGGAGTAGTAACCTCAGGTGGATGAGAAGGGATGAAGAGCTATCAGATACAGATATCAGTCTAGTCCAATGCAAGACCAGAACTCATAACTCAAAACCTTACTTTCATGCCTATAGAGGGGACGGTCTTGGTTTACAAGGTTACAAGCCATGTTTCTGTAATTAGGTACAGCATGTGTATCTCAGGTTTCTAAAAGTCATATGTTATATGCTACCTAAACTTGGGAAGAACCATTTGACAAATATATAGTTATTTGCTCAAGGATCTCAAAGTGATTTAAAAACATAATTGCAAGTCTCCAGTTTAGGGTGTGCACTCTTAAACATAAAGAATCTCATCAAAGTATTTGGCATGGGAAAAATGAATATAAATTCAGACTTGGCATTTTTGTCCATTGTTTGTTTGGGAAAAATATGGGAAGGTTTGGGATTCTTTTTACAGTAAATGAAATAACTCTTGCCTAAAACTACTGAGAAAGGGAGGTGTAGGTTTTCCAGTCTTTTCTCAATGGAACATATCTGTTTTCTCAACCTTTCATTTGGGGCATTACAAGAAATAAAAACAAGACATATTCTTCCTTGTCTTGTATCTTTTTATCATTTTGTTTTAATCCCAAACCCAGCACTTTGGTAAAGTCCTGTGTATGTCACATTGGCATGTGTACTCTATGTACATACTGGTCTTTTAATGAGAGGCTTTCACTTGATCAGTTGTCATGGAAGAATTGTGGCTATTGCTGAAATAGCATGATTAAATGAATGCAGCTATAATAGTTGCTAAAGCCCTGAATTAGTCCTAGTTTCACTCATTGATAAGGCACTAATCTTTTCTTATGCACCTTCAGAAAGATGCAAAAAAAGGAAAATACACAGATGTTAACAAACAAGCAAGACTAACAGAAGCACTAAGTGTTAATCAACCTTTATTTTTATCTAAGCACAGCAGGCTTAAGATTTTTAATGCAAATTAACTCTTAACAAGACTTTAATAACCCAATTGTATATGCTAACATAAAGCCCATGAGTATTTGTTCTAAGAAACACTTGGACTATCGGTGATGGTTTTCCATCACCATTGCTTTTTTAAAAATTGTATGGGAAGGTTTCTTTCTAATGATTGCCGCCTACATCTATGGTTTTTTACAAGAGTCGGAGCTTTGTGTAGCTGAATGCAGTGGTAAGTAGGACAACAGTAAAGCCAATAACAAATCGCAAGATGTGAGGAGAAAAGAAATGGTGCTTGTAGCTCTGAGTTGTGTCACATGAAGATAAAAGAAATATGTATATAAGAAGAATTTGGTATTTAGGGATATAGGTGAGGAGAAATTCAAGGGGTGAGGGTTCTAGAATGAGGTGATGAAAAGGAGGGGACACAAAAGTATGTGAACAAAGTTCGAGGATGAGAAAAAATGTTACCCAGAGTCCGCTGACTAAATGCTGCCGCAACATTCTCTGCCTTGTGGTATTTCAGTTGCCATGTATTTCAGCTACCATATGGCAGCTTTCATAAATGTTTTTTCATGTCCTGGTGATGCACCACAGTCACGGCACAGTTATAAACTCACAGAGGACCACAGCAAATATTAAAACATGTTCCCTGAAGTACTTGAATATTGTCAATATCTGCCATTATGGTAGTGACTAAAATGGGTTGAATCACTACCTAGCCCAAAAGTCTGCATTAAGCTGGACTCAAGTTGTTCATCACAAGGAGTAAGAATTCAAGTTATGAGTTTAAGTTGCAGGTGAAGAGAATGTGTTTGTAACATTTTGTGTTCAGAGGGAAACAATAGTAGTTCTTACGGGTTAAAGTATCTGTCCTGAAGAAAAATGCTTCTTTTCCTACTTTCCTTTTTTTCCTTTATTGTGCTAAAACTGAACACACTCCTATACACTAGTTTTTATATCGGAAGAAAATCAAACTGAAATTTCTGGATCAAACACTTATTTTAGCTTTATGACCATACAGTTTCAATCTTTTTTTTTTCCAAAGTCCTGTATCTCAGACAAAGGCTCACCCAATAACTTTGAAACGGTGGAAATATGTTTCTGTGAGAGAGAACTAATATCATACATTCAGATAAGACTTTTTCTGAGAAATTAAAATCAGCCTTCTAATAATAAAACATCACTTTTTTTCTGGTAGAGTCACATTTATGGAGTAATATAGGGCATTAAATCTGTTTAACAGACAAAAACCTGCAAGTAACAACTAAGAGATATGACTGATTTTGACTGACTGACCAGGGATCATGTAATTCAATGGCCAGGTGAGCATATTGGTATCGATAAAGATTAACTTAGCTTGTTTTATCTTAACAATACTATGTCATAATGAAATAGGATATCTGTCTTAGAACAAAAACCCCAAAGTGAATGATAGTCTGCCTTGTTAATGGTCCATGAAGGACTATTTAGTGGTGCCAAGTTTAAGCAAAACTAGGGCAAAGGTAATTCCGGCAGGGGGAGGTCACGACCACCGACTCAAAGACCACCCACTCAAGAAACCTGCTGACCCAAAAGGTCAAGGAAGTAAAAGTCTCAAAAATCATAGTGGGCATGCGTAGTCATTTACATGGTAGGTGAAAAGTTTTTAACCAATCATTAAACAGAAGAACAATGAATATGTATTAGATGGTTAATATGGTGTGTATAAATAACTGTTAGCTTCTATCAACAGTGTGCAGGCTTGTACCTGGCACCCGTATCTGCACATTTACGTAATAAAGGAAAATACCTCGTCTCTGTGTGTAAATTGGGCGATGCACAACGGGTAATGAACCCCAGCTTTTGGGACAACAGTATGACTCAATATGAGCTATGCAAGGTCAAGAACAATCCAATGGCATAATGAGAAACTGAACAGAGAGCTGGTATGTCTGAGACACTGTTTTAGTAATTAACTGCACATTAATTGTTAAACAAACTGCTTATTGCAGCTAAGGAACTACATCTTTTTAAGCAATTCACATAAGTCTAAAATACCATTCAAGGATCACAATTTTTTATTCTCCTTCTAATATTACAGTTTTGAAATAAATTTCTTTGCAATAAATTTGTTTTCTTTCTTTATGTATCCTTCAAGATCCCTTTGATTTCCTCATGGAATTAATGGAGAAGTACACACCCCTACTCTGTGATGAAATTAACATTTTCCAAATGCAACATTGGCTAATTCACAAGTTTCTCATTTTTAGGACATGTCATAGCCCCCAGCAAACATTTGAAGGAAAAAGAGAAGGAAACAAAAGATACTTGTTACTGAAGTTGTGTACAAACTATAAAATTTCTTTCTTTCTTATCAGCTTTATATACTGTATTTTATTCTACAGAAGAGTAAGTTTCAGACACAGATGCAGTTAACCATTAACTACAACTGCAGAACAGGAAAAAGGTCAGTGATTACACTATTACCCAGGGCTTCCTGAAAAAAAAAATTACTGAACATGGTCCTTGTCTGCACTTGCACTACAATCATTGCAGCAGCAGTTTGGCTGCAGCTGTGTGACAGTCACTGTCAGCAACAGATAATTTCATTGCATTAGACAAGATGTGAAAGGACCACCATGGAAAGAAAAACTTAATAAAGGAGAAACTTAAAACATAAAAAAACCCTAGCACAATGATTTACCATGAACGTCGTCATTTGAAGAGAGGCAGAGCTCTATTGTGTTGTAAATATAATAAAATGCCTCCAGCTCATGTGAATCACTTGTTAATGGGACTATTGTGCCATTGTAAATTACTGTAAAGTAACATTATCACATGCATCATCCGAGCCATTTTCTAACCATTCATCAACATTAACTGTCATTGTGGAAAGACACAGTTTCCTGTGTTTAGAAGCTACAGTAATAGATATATACAAAAAGCAGGAATTTCAGTCACAGATCAATTCAGTTCAGATGTTTATTGTGTGCCCCCTTGTCTCTACACCGTTGTTGGAACTGAAATTATGTCCTAAAAAATGAACTAGAAATAAAACAATAAATCAGACTAAACGAACGATGTGTAATAGCTTGAATTATTGAACTAAAAAAAAGTATGATGTAGCTAGTTGTCTGTTTGAAACATTCCTGAAATTTCCAACAAAATTCTACTCAAATATTCGTAAGGAGGTAGAAATATGTGTGGGTGGATGGAGGACAAGCGAATTTGCATAGAAGGTAATCTTGTGCTTGTTTTTCATTCTGAATTAGAAAAAGAAGTGAACAAATGTTCAATGACAGACATACAAGCATTAGAAATGCCCTAACAGTGTCAGACAGGTAGTCTGGTCTACCTAGCTGATTGACAATAGGAGATGCTGTTCATGAAAGGCACGTAAACCTGACCACCATCTGAGGTCCTCAAAGTGGACACTCCCCTCAGATCCCCAGCCACTGGATTAAGGGTCTTGGGAGATACATCACTTTCTAGCCCTTATTTATTTATTTATAGTCCCTGAATTTGTCTAATCCCTTTCTTATATGTTGATATTGTCTGTCTCTACAATTTTCTGTGGCAACAAATTCCAATGTTTCACTGCTTGCTGCTTAAAAAACATGCCTTTAAAAAAATCTGTGTCAAACTGATCTTCTACTAGTTTCAGCTAGTTCTAGTACAATAATGTTTTGTGAGTGATGAATCTGCATTTACCTCATCTATCAACTTCATGGTTTTGCAAAATTTCCTTTACAAACAACAGCTTTTCAAAAGATATGCTCTTGCTTATGTTAAAATTAAGCTTGGATCGGGACTAGGTAGTATGTTTAACCATTCTGGACAAGACTTGTTAATAGTGAGTTTATTTAAGTTTGCTTCAGGAAATGAATTCAACTTCTCAGGGCCCAAAGAATTTCTCTAACTATTTTATCAACCTCTGAATCTCTGGTTTTATCAACCAAACACTGCACAACAGGAGCTGGGAGAGAGGAGTGAGAATATGTGAAACGACTCTGCAGACACCAAGGTCAGTGAAGGAGGGGAGGAGGTGCTCCGGGTGCCGGAGTAGAGATTCCCCTGCAGCCCGTGGTGAAGACCATGGTGATGCAGGGTGTCCCCCTGCAGCCCTTGGAGGTCCAAGGTGGAGCAGATATCCACCTGCAGCCTGTGGAGGACCCCACACTGGAGCAGGTGGATGTACCCTGAAGGAAACTGTGACCCCATAGAGAACCCATGCTGGAGCAGGGGAAGAGCGTGAGGAGGAAGGAGCAGCAGAGGCCAAGTGTTATGAACTTACTGTAAACCCCATTACCTGTGCCCCTGTGTCACTCGGGGGGAGGAGGTAGAAGAATCAGGAGTGAAATTGAGCCTGGGAAGGAGGGAAGGGTGGGAGGAAGGTGGTTTTTAGACTTTTTCTTATTTCTCATTATCCTACTTTGCTTGATTGGCAATAAATTAAATTAATTTCCCCAAGGTGAGTCTGTTTTGCTCCTGACGGTAATTGGTAAGTGATCTCCCTGTCCTCATCTTGACCCATGAGCTTTTCATGGTATCTTCTCCCCCTGTCCTGTTAAGGACAGGGAGTGATAGAGCTGCTTGGTGGGCACCTGGCAGCTAGCCAAGGTCAACTCACCACATACATGCTCATACCTCCAGAACTAAACTGAATTCCCTCTGGATATAAGCTGCAACTGCCTATCCAAATATTTTCCCATGGGAAGCATATACCTTTGACCATTACATTTCCCAGAGCTAAATGTTCAATTATTTCTAAAGATAAACTAGGAATGGCATTCAGTGTTGTTTCCTGTGAACTATTAACAGTCTACCAGGAATAAGAGAAGACCTTAAAAAGGGACTTCTATTTTTCACATGGATTTCTCCAACATATTTTCAAAGAAGTATCAACAACCTAGGAAAACTGGCATGTTAAAGGCTTTAAAAGGGTACCCTGTTCCTATTTTTTGTCTTATGGAATTGATGGGATGGAAAAGCTTTCTTATGTCTGTCCCATGGAACTGATTTTTCTGTATCACCTCTCATCATGTATCCACTTCTTTTTCCTCTTCACACTGAGAAAAAAAGATTGGAGAAAAGAAAAAGATTTTAAAAAAAGAAAAGAAAAAAAAAAAGATACTGAGCATCAAATAACCTTATAAAATAAACTTTATATTTTAAAATTCTTGACAAAATGTCATTTTTAGTAAAGGCCATTTTTGAACCCAGGAATTAATAAATAATTACAGTCCTCTTCCTATCACCCCCGCTCCCAAATGCTAAAGTCATACTTTCTAACACTGTAAATCCGAGGGTATGTATTCTGAACCTAAAGCAAAAATTCTATGCAGCTCTAAATATACATTTAAAACATAAAATAGATTTTATTATTAGAGTAGCTGTATGTTATTTTTGTACAAATTGAATTTATTTTCAGCTGTGACACATCTTGAATTTTCAATCTGTTACCACTTCTGATTAGTGGGGTTAGCATACTACTGAGAAGGAATTGCTACGGGTCTTTATCAAATGAACCTCAAGAAAGTATGAGGTCAATGGAGCATCATTTTTCAGCAAGATTAAATTCTATAGTTGTAGACTCAGTCTAAGCTATAAAAGCGCCATTTTAAGTTTTAGTTGTTAAAGAATTTCACAGTGTGTAAGTGTTATAAAAGAGAAGGATACACAGTGAAACCTGTATTTTTAATCGATTACTGTTGCCTGCTGACATTTCATTTAAAGGAAGTTACTTTGTAGGCAAACGTGAAACAATTTTTCCCAGAAAATTGGGATGACTAGAAAGACTCAGATGGAGTAAGAAGCGGGCAAGTGAAATTTACCTTGGATAATGAATGGACTTTAAGGAAAATAATACAATAATTCATTTATATGGACAGGATCTGAAAAGAGCAACAAAAGGACTCAAGCAATTCTTTTAAAGCTTAGAATGCGAATTCGAGGGTAATTCTAGCTATCAGAGTTGGGATCCTCGCTGCCCTTTGTTATCATAGAATCATAGAATCATAGAATCATTAAGGTTGGAAAAGACCTCTAAGATCATCAAGTCCAACCATCAACTAACACCACCATGACTCCTAAACTAGGCCCTGGAGTGCCACGTCTACACCTTTTTTGAACGCCTCCAGGGTAGACGACTCCACCACCTCTCTGGGCAGCCTGTTCCAATGCCTAACCACTCTTTCAGTAAAGAAATTCTTCCTGATGTCCAATCTAAACCTCCCCTGAGGCAACTTGAGGCCATTCCCTCTCGTCCTATCGCTAGTTTCTTGGGAGAAGAGTCCAGCACCCGCTTCCCTACAACCTCCCTTCAGGTAGTTGTAGAGAGCGATAAGGTCTCCCCTCAGCCTCCTCTTCTCCAGACTAAACAACCCCAGTTCTCTCAGCCGCTCCTCATAAGACTTGTTTTCTAGACCCTTCACCAGCCTCGTTGCCCTTCTCTGGACACGCTCCAGCACCTCAGTGTCCTTCTTGTACTGAGGGGCCCAAAACTGAACACAGTACTCGAGGTGCGGCCTCACCAGTGCCGAGTACAGGGGCACGATCACTTCCTTACTCCTGCTGGTCACACTATTCCTGATACAACCCAGGATGCTGTTGGCTTTCTTGGCCACCTGGGCACACTGCCGGCTCATGTTCAGCCGGCTGTCGACCAGCACCCCCAGGTCCTTTTCTGCCGGGCAGCTCTCCAGCCACTCTTCCCCAAGCCTGTAGCGTTGCATGGGGTTGTTGTGACCAAAGTGCAGGACCCGGCACTTGGCCTTGTTGAACCTCATACAGTTGGCCTCGGCCCATCGATCCAGCCTATCCAGATCCCTCTGCAGGGCCTTCCTTCCCTCGAGCAGATCGACACTCCCACCCAGCTTGGTGTCATCTGCAAACTTGCTGAGGGTGCACTCAATCCCCTCATCCAGATCATTGATGAAGACATTGAACAAAACCGGCCCCAGAACCGAGCCCTGGGGAACACCGCTTGTGACCGGCCGCCAACTGGATTTAACTCCATTCACCACCACTCTCTGGGCTCGGCCATCCAGCCAGTTTTTACCCAGCAAAGTGTACGCCCATCCAAGCCGTGAGCTGCTGACTTCTCCAGGAGAATGCCGTGGGAGACCGTGTCAAAGGCCTTACTAAAGTCCAGGTAGACAACATCCACAGCCTTGCCCTCATCTACTAGGCAGGTCACCCGGTCATAGAAGGAGATCAGGTTGGTCAGGCAGGACCTGCCTTTCATGAAGCCACTTTCAAAACTTTGTCAGTATAGGTTCTGTTTTTCATATTACACAGAATGCAACACATTCTACTCAGACTTCTATTTGAAATTGCAAGGCAAATTGCAAATACATTTTGAAAGTGCCTTCTCCTTAAAGATACCTTCATGAAACCACTGTACATATTGGCTAGGTTTGTAATCTAAGACAATTTAGGCTATAGAGAGCAGTGCTGTGGAGAAGGACTTGGGGGCATTGGTGGATGAGAAACTGAATATGAGTCAGTAATGTGCGCTACCAGCCCAGAAAGCCAATCGCATCCTGAGCTGTGTCAAAAGAAGTGTGGCCAGCAGGTCGAGGGAGGTCATTCTCCTCCTCTGTTCCGCCCTTGGGAGACGCCACCTGTGTTCAGCTCTGGGGCTCCCAGCATAAGAAAGAGATGGACCTGCTCAGGCAGGTCCAGAGGAGGGCCACGAAGATGATCAGGGGGCTGGAGCACCTCCCTTACGAGGACAGGTTGAGAGACTTGGGCTTGTTTAGCCTAGAGAAGAGAAGGCTCCAGGGAGACCTTATAGCAGCCGTCCAGTACTTAAAGGGAGCCTACAGGAAAGATGGGGAGGGACTCTATCAGGGAGTGTAGTGATAGGACAAGGGGTAACAGTTTTAAATTGAAAGAGGGTAGATTTAGATTAGATATTAGGAAGAAATTCTTTACTGTGAGGTGGTGAGACACTGGAATAGGCTGCCCAGAGAAGTTGTGGATGCCCCCTCCCTGGAAGTGTTCAAGATCAGGTTGGATGAGGCTTTGAGTAACCTGATCTAGTGGAAAGTATCTCTGCCTATGGCAAGGGAGGGGAAACTAGGTGATCTTTAAAGGTCCCTTCCAACCCAAACCATTCTATGATTCTGTGATAGCTGTGCTAGTAAAATAAACAGTGCTATGGAACATTCCCAGGCACTGGAACCAAATAATCTAATCTGTAAAACTGTTAGAATGGTCACTAATCCAGTTTTAACCTGGAGCAAGTATCAGCCTCTCAGACAATTTCTGGACATCATCTTGAAATTAACCAAGGACAAGCAGTTACAGATAAACAGTTCAGACACGCCAGTGTAGTTTGGAAGGTAAGTGAACATATAACATGCATGTAGGTTGTCCTGTGCCTGCCAGGTTCAATACCATTGAATGATCCTGTGTATTTGCCACTATAATTTTCCAGCATAAATATAGCCATTGCAGAACAGAATTTAAAATTATTTTATAATATTCCTCAATTTCAATGAGAATTAGTTACCCAAGCATTTTTCTCAAAGCCCAAGAGCTTTCAATCACTTCAGAAGCATTTAAATTTTTTTTTTCATAAATCAGTACAGATAGCTCAGTTAAAATGCCAATGTACTGTGCAAGACCAGACAAAACATAAAATAAGTATTTATTTGTTTGGAAATAAAGTAGCACACTCCCATGGAGTATTTTGTTCACTATTTTGACACCCTATCTTGCTGTATGAACAGCTATTCAAAACTTGTCCACAGAAAGCTTTCTTATACGTGTCTCTGCAGCATCTTACACTGTACATTTAGGGAGACAGAATGCTGGAAAATGTGGATTGCCATTTTCATCCCAATCAATACCTACGTTTCTACTGTACTCTACATTTAGTATAACATTCATATTAGTCCAAAACCAGGTCCTCAGTCTTTACTTCTTAACATTCACATTTTACTTGTTCATACTGAAGCATTTTGGAAACTGGAAAAATATTTAAAGAAATGAACAATTAGCAAGTAAATCTATACTTTTTAAAGGTACATACCAACTCAATTTTAACAGTTCCACAAAAGGTAGTGCAGATCACCAAGGCAATTTATGAGCTAGAAGTTTCTAAAAGCTATGAAGTAGGTTGTTACACAAGACACTAGAAATAGCTGTTATGATTTGTCAGGTCCTGATTCCTTTGGGGCTGTTAGAATTCGGAACAGAAATAAGAGCCCTTTTGTAAAATCTCTCCATTTGTGTTTATCTGGCAAACATGACACAATCTTTATTATTTTCTCAATAACCCATGAAGATTGGTATATACTTATTTCATAATTTGGAGCATAAGTCTGTAAACCACACACACTAATGGAGAGTTTTCTAATGAAAAGGAATATTTTTTTTTTAATGTTACTTTAGGCAAAAAACCACATTTGTAAAGCAAACTGGTAGAGAATAAGCAATTTACAGCTATGGCAGAATATCAAGAATGACACTCTCCTTGATACATTTCATTACATCCAGATGCTGAAGAACACAATGCTTAATATCATGCGCTCAACTCAGGCAATAAAGATTGAAAGCCTGAGCCTGTAATTCTTGAGGCAAAACTTTTATACTCTGCAACACTGCAGAGTCAAACCATATGCTTCAGTGACATTTTCTTCTGTAGCTCTATTGTGTTTTGTTTTGTTTTTTACATTATGTTAAATCAGATCTTTATGTCCTGAATGTAGTTTTTCTGACTGCTATCCAGCTACAGTCGTCTTTCTATGCCTAGCAGGTACTACACACAGCTGGGATGAGAGATGGATGTTCTTTTAGAGAAAAACTCTGAATTGTTCTTTGGTTCCTTAAAATGAAGGAAGGAAAAAAATCTCACACACACGTCTGTATGCTGGACTGTATGACAAAGCAAATCTTCTGGCTATCAAAAAGCAAAGTAGAAAGGCCTGGTGTTTGAGAGGAAACTGAGATGAAATTTGCTGCCTGCAGGGTGTAAAGCAAATACCATAGGACAGCTTCCATTTTCACTTACTGCTTGGAGAAGACTGATGACAAGTGTTTTATGAAAGAAAGAAAAATTGCACTGATCCTAGATATGTGCACAGTATATCCACACATATCCTCATAAATGTTGAACTGAGGCTGTGTGTCCACAGACGTTTCTCTCTGCAGCAGCACAAGTTTAAGCAGTTATTCTCCTCCCTCTGCCTCGTGCTTGTTTCCACATCTGTGCTGCTCCCTTGCTTTTGCAAATGCATATCTGTAGGGCCACAGAGTGAACTGGGTCAGCAAATTGATCCAAGTTGAAATAACCATACTGAAAATAAAATGCAGCTGAGGGTTGGAGGAGGAATTTTCATCCCTGACCCAGTTCAAAGACAGTAAGGATGCAGAGCAGTGCAACAGGCAGGATAACAAGAATGATAATATTGTAAAAAACATCACAAGTACAGTGTATGTGTATGATGAGAAGAAGATAATAAAATTATGTTTTGCTGTATTGATCAAATTAGAAACTTAATTTTTTGAGACAATACTGTAACAGTAATTCTTTTTAAGCCATGCAGGCATTTACTGTTTTATGAATTTCATGGAATAAACATTCTCAGCATGATGCAGACCTTGCCTCTATTTAAGTGCTAGCTTAAGAAAGGCAGATACTTTATTTACCAAAGTGAATGTACTGAAGAATCCTCCTCTTTGGAAGTCATCCTATCCTCTTTCTTCCTTTCAGAGAAAATGCTTTCAAAATGATGAGTAAAATGTTGACTGGCTGAAAGGAGGAGGAGGAATTTAACAGTGTGTCCATGTGCTGTGAGGCCAGTGAAGCCATGCCTTTAGACAGAGATACTTCTCTGCCATGGACTCCTGCTCTGCCCAGTCTAGTTAATGGAGGTTGACACTAAGGAGAGAATTCTTCCAAAATAAGCCTTAACCTTGCAGTATAATTTTCCTATAAGCTTGATTTTACAATATAAATAAAGACCAATACCTTTATTTTCAGAAAATACTCTGAATTTGTAATGGTTGTCAAAGCTTTAATTTATCTAATTTTCACTGTAATTCACAAGAATTAAAAATAACCATAAACCGGGTAATTATTATAAAGGATTTCTCTGTACAAAATCTGGACAGATTTCAGATACAGATACTCTTTAACAGAAGGTGTTTCACTTTGAAGTCTGCCAGCCTACATTCAGAACTAAATTCTATATAGTGCCTTTAGCATCCGATTGTCCAAATACCTTCCCTAAGGCTACATCACTACATTTTAGTTATAACCACCAAAGACAAAGGCAGAGAATACACAACAAAATTTAGCACATATGTTTCTCCATGACAGAATATGCTCACACAGCACCAATATTACACTGCGGGTTGATTTGCTCAGTGCTCAGTCCTGTTTCTCAGTCACATGATATGTGTACAAAGTACTAGAAACGTATGAACTGCCCTTGTTTATATATTGAGAAACCTTGTGGACATACTACGGACAACCCTACCCAGCTTTGTCATGTTCTGCCTGTGTTACAAGCTGACAGCTCTGAGGCAGTCCAAACTTTTTCAGTTCAAGCCAGCAGAGCACAGAGCTAAGGCACGTGATAAGGGGCTGATGCATCCAGCTTGAGGCATGAGAAGAGTAAATCAATAACAGGTCCAAGAGGTGGCAAACCTCTGCTACAAGAAATGGATGCTTTCCTCATGGTAAAAATTACAGTCATAAACATGAGTTACAGAGAAAATGACAAGAAAATTGCATAGATAATTTTATAAATTTATTCCTCAAACCCTCAATATTCTTTCCTAATTATTATATTTAAAATATTTTGTTGTCATTCAACCAAAATGAATGATAGCCATACTCTTACAACCTCATCAAAATATGGAATTTTTTTTTTCTTAAGAAGTTATCTACTGTAAGTTTGTCATAGACAGTACAGTCTCGACTGTCAAGGGCAATTTTCTGTTAAACCACTTCTTATAGGTCCATCAGAAAGCTGCAAATATAAATCATTCCCAGTAACCAGTTTCCAAAGCCAGAGCAATTATTATACGCCTCCAAATATTTCAGCTCTAAGTGTGGTGAGAGAGAATCATAAAAAAAAAATATCCCCACTATCAAATCATCAGCTAAGCACTGCTGAAAGCAAATAGCAATTTAGGCATCACTGTTAAGCAAGAGAAATTGCACCCCACTTCTTGATTTCCAGGCTTCTTCTGATAGCCGAGGCACTTAGTGTTATCTCAATCAAGAGCAACAATAAAACATGTCAGATGCAAAAAGAACCATTGAATGGCTGTAGCCAGATCCTAACGTCACAGCAGCTCAGAACACGGAGGTGGCAGAAGGACAAGGAAATCTTCCATTTCAAACACATAGCTTATGTGGCTCTTTTGTGCATGGGAGACTCCGTGCATGACAGAAAAGTAAATGCTTCAGAGCTATAAGCTTGGTAAAAGTGATAAGGATTGTTTGAGAAACAAGCCCACAATATACTTCCTGCTGCTGCAATGGCTCAAATGATTGGTCTACTGAAGTTTCTGGCAACTGCTTAAGCAGAAAACTTTTAGAGAAACTATACAGAACAAAGGAAGGAAGGACAAACAGAAGGAAGGAAACACAGATGGGTAGACAGAAGGATGAAGTACTTGCCATTTCCATTATCTAATTATCTAAGCTTTACCTAATGCCAGTCTATTACGGAACTGTGATTAAAAACCTTGCAGAAAGGCAAGTTAAAAAAAACAAAGA
>WAAD01040269.1:104372-117982 GCA_013389945.1 Fregata magnificens | reverse complement strand
ATCATGTTATATATCACACACTTCCCCTTGTACCCCAGGCTGCTCTGGGGACGGAATGAATCTCTTAAGCCATTCATTTCTGATGTCTTGACAGGTACTGTGGAAGAAGAGCCTGTAAGCTATTTCTGATCTGTCGTATAGAAGAACTGGTTGTGGTTTACTGATTCCTCAAGAAGGTACAGAATAAAAATGTTAGACAAAATAAAGAAAACAATCAGAGTCAAAACTGACTTTTACAGACTGATGCTCTAGANGAAGAGAAGAGAAGAGAAGAGAAGAGAAGAGAAGAGAAGAGAAGAGAAGAGAAGAGAAGAGAAGAGAAGAGAAGAGAAGAGAAGAGAAGAGAAGAGAAGAGAAGAGAAGAGAAGAGAAGAGAAGAGAAGAGAAGAGAAGAGAAGAGAAGAGAAGAGAAGAGAAGAGAAGAGAAGAGAAGAGAAGAGAAGAGAAGAGAAGAGAAGAGGACACCCCCCCAAGTTATATTTATTATCATATTTCTTATCATAAACATATATATCTACCAGTGGAGCCATATACATTTACACAACAGTCCACAGAATAGTCATTTGAAAATAAGGAAATATATGGATGATTTTTACACTTGGTTATTAGAGTTGTCAGGACAGTATATGCAGGAATAAGAGGCAAAAGCTAAAGATCATGGTAACTGGAGTCTTGATTTTTTATAAACATATGTTGAAGAAGACAAGGAAGAGTTATCCCTCACATAAACAATAAATGTTTTTCAAAAGAGAACACTCATGACATAATTTGGTGTGAATTTAGGAGTGGTCCAAAATTGAGGTCCAAAACTGAGCAAAAATTAATACAAATTTTGACTAAAATTTCTAGGGCAATATACTAGATTCTCTTTGCAATTTGAGAAAGCAGCAATTCATCTGCTTGGCAGACAACAGAACTACTTTGCAAGTTTGTCTTTAAGTGACAACCACAGCTCACAGTAGTAGATCTGGTTAGACCAGATACAAATCAAACAGTAATCATCTATTCATAATACTATTTAAAATGTGAGCAAAAAATATTGGCATAGCATATATGCAAGTTAGAAGGAAAACAGCATTAGATAAAGCCAAGGAAAACTGTAGATTTAAATTTGAAGTAATCAGAAATGGCTTAACAGCAAACTGTAGATAGTAGTTCATGAAGAAAATAATTTTAACTGTTTCACACAGCCCTTTGCAGTAGGCAGAACACCTGGAGAAGCATAGTTTGATTAAGGAGAACTAGCAAGGACTCTGGCAGGGAACTGTCATGCTTATCTAGCCTGTTGGAGTTCTTTGAAGATATTGCTGCTGTAAGAGATAAGGGGAATTCAGTGGATGTAATATACTCAGATTTTCAACAGTATTTGACAAGGTTCCAAACTAGAGATTGAGATTAGTGGTCGGGGTAAGGAGTAAGGGTTAAAATGGGCTACCAGATAAAAAGGCTGGATCAGGAGCAAAGTATAAAGTATTGCTATAGAAGGAGACTTCTTACAAATTGGCAAGGGGTTTGAGGTCAATCAGGTTAATAGGCATGCGTAGAAGTCCAGAAATACATTATTTATGTGACAGTGCCTTGTGAACTGAATTGCCAAATATCCACATCATATATAATTGTATGGAAAGTGAATAATGAGAAAACAATATAGAAAACATCACAAGAAGTGAATCAAAGTGAATTCAAAAATTTTCACAAGCAAGTGAAAAAAGTTAAATAATTTAAATGAGACTGCTGACAACTAGACCAAATTCTAACCAGAAGAAAAAGATAAACAGGGGAAAACATCATTGTCAAGAATATACACCATGAAAAAAAGACAAAGTCACTATTACAACTTTTTTTTTTTTCCAAATGAAATAGCAAACAACTCTGCAGAGATTATTCTATTGCCATATAAGGTAACAGGCAATAATAATGGGTGCTCATGGTTCTTGCAGTAATTATGTATAATACTGCTAAAGCACAAAAAGGATAAAAATGTAATATTAAAACCACAGAAATTGTGGTCAATCAAGAAAGATAAAGGAGCTGTTCTTATCACTGTTGAAGAAACACAGAATCTCAAAACATTTCCTTCTTTTGTGGAGCTATACCTTTATACCACCAAGAGTTTAAAGAGCAAGGAAATAATCCAATTGCAGAATTAGGATTCTGAAAGAAGAAGAAAAAAAAAAGAATCAGCTTCTCTAAAAGCCTATTAATCTACAGGTGAGTTACTTGGAAAAATTATTGTAACAAAAACGTTGCAAGTTTAAGGAGCATCTAGAAGATTATTAATAATTAGCTTTGCTGTATGAATGCAAACTTACACTCAGCAGACATTGTGTAAATGCAAATCATCAACCAGGTTCAAGTGCCTTTAGATGACTGTAAAAGTAGCCAAAAATCCATTCATTCACGTTAGATGTCTAACAGCCCTTCTCCCTTCCACATTGGTGTGCAAAAGAGCAAGGCAGTCAGTTGATTTTAAACCATTCCCAAGAATATTTCTGCTCTCCAGTCTGTTTACTCTCCATCCTTCCTCCCATATTTGCCAGGAATTTACCTACTAGACTTTTACAGAAGCTTTGCCTGTTCTATCTACCTTTCCCTAGAGCCTCCGTTCCTAGGAGGTGTGATTTCTTTGCACAAATAAATGTCCTTTCTCCAAATAAAATGTGTCTAACTCTAGAGCATTCAGCGTTACAGAGAAACTCAAAGGACTTTGCACCATTAGATTTTAGACAAGAGAAACACCACGAACTCTCTTCAGATTCTCCTCTGTAGCCTTGTAATTCATTCTATAACTGTAAAATCCTAATTCATGTCAGGTGCCATCAGCTGCCTTCTGTAAATACAATGAATACAATGGTCCAGGAAGTTTGCACATATGATCTTATTAATGCTCCATAAGGCAAGGAATTTTAAATATGTAAATATAGTAAAATAAAATAAATAAAACTTCACTGGCTATTTTTTCTTATTATCATCACTAGATGCATATTGCATATGGTTGACTTAATAGGCTTTAAATTTATTATGCTCAATCTTTGCTTCCATAATGAATGCAAATGTTGTCTCACGAACCAAAATATAGAAACAAGTTTTATAATATACTACCCAATGCATTCAGCTCTATTTGTACAGAGGTGTTTTATAACCCAATACTTTAAATCAAAGCAAACCATTTCAAAAGGCACTCAGAAGAGCAATGACATAAATAACATTGTAGGTGTCCTCATTTCATATCAATAACTTCTCTATCCAGTTTATTCAGGTAGCGAATTAGGTTTTGTTCATTTTTAAACTGACTAAAAAAGTTCTGATTGGTTATGAAGGTGGAGAAAAAAAATCACATCACAATCTTCCAGACATTTGTATTACATTTGCCACTAATATAGATGCTGCAATTAGGGCTTAGTCCATGATATTCTTGTGGGAAGCAGGCTAGAAAGCAAATACAGTATGGCTGACTAACATACAAAGACATTTTTTAAATCCATTTATGATAATATGTTAAGTAAATAATTTTTTTTTTTTATCACAAGCATTTTTCAGTTTAACTACATATTAGGTGTGATTGTAACATACCTATCATTTGTCCTGATGCACTGGAACACGGTTTGGTGTGCTGGGTTAGGTAGTCATCTCATCAGAATTCTGAAATGCTGCAAAAAATTGTAATCAATACATAATATTTCAGAAGGCATAACATTTTAAAATATTTCCAATGTGTTTGCAAATAGTTCTTTTGTAGCTAAGATGATATATAGTTTTTAGCTTTGGCTTTATGCACCAGCTCCTACTCTACCATGATTTGATTTATCATACTTTATCATTATTTGATTAGAAAAGAAAATCCACTCCTGAAGGATCAGAATGAAACACAAAATAAAGAGGCCAGTATTTTAAGGATAAAGGCTAGTCTTCTGAGACATCTCCTATCTTTAAACAGCTGTGAGCTTTACTGGAGAACATGGAAACATTCTTGGATATGCAAGAGAATTCCTTGTACAATGGATTTATTAGCAAGGAGCTAAGGCTTAGAAATGATAATACTAATCTTTTTAAAAATGCCTTAAAAGAATATAGCAAATATTCTGCTTAAAATATTGAAGAGGAAACTTGAATTCAACCATAACTGTGCTAGTCAGCTTCCACAAAACCTGAGAGCAACCAAAAGACTGGAGATAATCTTGTCTCCAAAAAGCTATAGAAGAATTTACAGAGTTCCTTTCATCTTGCCTATAAAGACCCAGGTGGCAAGAAAATATTTGTTCAGAGAAAACACTATTACCTTATTTTTAAAGTGTGTGTTTTGCAACTGTGAGCCTTCTAGTCAAACCTTACTGATCTCTGCCTGAGTATGGGAAATGTCGAATCTTCATTCAATGAGCATATTAAACCTTTTAAAGATGATACCTTAAATGATAGGATCTACTTGATTATACCGGAAATAAATGTGTTTCATCTGAAATGTACCAAATGCTTGCTTTTAAAGGCTTAATTCATAAGCATCACTCACGTCAAAGCAGCTCTTTGTATAAGCAAATTTGTATGACACATATATTGACGAGGTAAAACTCCTTTATATTACAGCATATTACATATAGAATATATTCTACACATTTATTTGTTAGTCTTCAGAAAACAGATATATATACTCACAAATCTGAAATGAATAAAATAGCATCTTTATTATTGTTTTAGACTGTAAATGACAATTTCCCTTTCAAGGGAGAAGCATGCTAAATTTCATTTCAACTGGATGAAATAATCTCTCAGATTTCTCTAATCTTTTCAAGTCTTTCTGGTCTCCTGTATTTTGTTTTCTCAAATCTTCTATTAGCTGTGAAAACATTGTACTGTGCAACTAGATGCTTCAACAACAGTTTTTGCCTTACTGTTTGTAAAATAGAAATAATTTGGAGAACACAAAGTCAAACAGATGGGGGGAAGCAAAATAATTAATAAATAATACTTTGCAGCTGTAATAACATCAGAGTCAGAGCTGACTGAGAAATCTCAACAGAATGATTTTACATCAGTCAGTTTATGTAACTAAAACTTTATGTTGAAATGTTTTCAATAAGATTTTCATCCAGAAAAAAAAAATCATTGGATAATCTGGTCCATGATTAATTTTTTAATAGAAGTGAAAGTGACTTTGCCCCACATCAGTAGTCTAGTGGATAGGCTCATGTAGCAACTTCAGGCTATCAGGATCTCAGTCAGAAACAGAAGGAAAAGATATTCTCTGTTACAAGTGAATGCCTCAACTAACCTGGTTTGTCTCTCCCAAAATACCTTGATCTCATGCTGGTGTAGAATAGGATTTTTAGGCTTCAAAATTTTTCACAAGACAGAAAATCTTTTACAGCCTTCTCTGCTTGAAATCCCCTTGCTAAGAAAAATACTTACATCTTGAATTTTAAAGCATGAAAATCTAAGACCATAGTAAATGTAGGTAACTTTCACATGAAAAATGTTACCAAAAAAATCTTCCTGCAACAATTTGTTGTTGGTCAGTATCTGAACTATATAGTGGCTGCAATACTTAAGAAATATATGAATGACCATATGAAAGCAGAACTGAATCATTCAGAATGAATTTTCATAAAGTACTTTGGGTAAGTCATTCCCTTACTTTCTTTGAAGTTTCTCTAGTTTTCTGTGACATAAGGATGTTGATGTCAAACAGTACCTCCTAGGTACTGCATTTTTATTACATAGACTGTCAAAAGGATAGGGACCTCTGGGCTGAGGCTGGAGAATGCATTAGATTTCATTCAGAACCACCACAGAATGCTGATGAAAGTCTACTGAGAACTTGACATTTTTGTTAAGCTTTTCATGTCCAACAAAAGCAAAAAAAATCCTGACCAACGTTAATCCTGGTATTTGATAAATAGTGAACAAGATTTACTTCCAAAATGTAAAAATAAAAGATTAGGAGATGTTATACAGTTTTTGTTGCTACTGATTTCACTTTGAAGAAGTGATTCTAACTAACTAAGGAAGAGATGTTTGCCAGGGGCAAGTGTAGAGAAATATTTAAATCAGAAAATGGATTTAGAACAGAAAAATAAGTTTATAATGTTTAAATTATAGCAAAAGGAGCAGAAATACCATGGAAAATACTTCTGTAGCACTAACTTGTATTTTAGATAGCGTTCAAGTCCTCAGATGGAGTTTATGTCCATCATAGATAAACCAAGCCCAGTATGAATTTGGGAAAATTGATGAGGAAAGAAAAGCTTTTAATGTTGATGGACTGATAAAAGAAGACACTCAAGTCTTTAGCTGACAAGGAGGATCACTGACTTGAAATAACTACTTATAAAAGCAGATCATCTGGTCACTGATCATTTATGATGAGAAGCCAAAGGTACAATGCTGCCAGATATACAGCACATATCTTCAGATGCCTAAAGAGACGCTACTACATGTCTGTCACTTTTGAAAGCAAAATATATTGTCCTGTCCTTTTTATTAATTTTTCTAAAATTCTGAACCAGAAAGCTATGTTCTTTTATCTAAAAAGTGCATTACTTCCAATAGCAACAGTTTAAGCCTAAGCAAGAGAGTACAAATCACTTTGAACCATACAATATATTGTTTACATAATACACAATTGCTAATTCCACTGTATTTACATTAAAATAAATGTTTTCACTTAAAATATGTACTCAGTAGTTAGAACTCCAGAAGTAGTTAATTTATATCCTAAGGTTCCCTTGATTTCAAGATAATGTACATATATCAAGAGACTGGAAATTGTTTTATATGTTCTTCTTGCTAATAATTATTTCACTAAAAATAATGAGCTAATACAGAATTGCTGGCCTCAAGGTAATAAGTGAATTTCCTCATTTTTCCCTCAAGCTGTGTCAAGAGTATGTGGTCACTGCTTAAAAGTGTAAGCTTAGGTAAATATTAAAAATATGTATATATGGCTATGAAGGTGTCTCTCTCTGGAAGATTCCTTTTCTCTAGGTAAAGCCATTCAGATATTAGTCAGAGTAGTTGCCTCAGAGTCCTGCAACAGTAAGTACCTCAGAAGGATGAAAGAAATTAAGAAATGACCCTATCTGCCTCTCTCCTCACCTCCCCTCCCCAGTTCAGTAAGACTGCCACTGCTACCTGATGGTTTGGTTACTGGGCGGTACCAGAGAAGCAGCAGGAGTCATGAGAGTCTGGAAGATTTTTCCCAGACCTGAAACAACTCTGGACAACCCTTTTGGATGGTATATATGACATGATAGTACTGCATGGCTCTACAGTAAATTATGGCAATACTGTTCATTTGAAGACTCATCATAGCTGATATGACTAGGCATGACAGAATGATCGACCTTTTTAGATATACCAGAATACGCAAGCTCAGTTCTGCCTCAAGTCTCTGCAGCCCTGAATGCCTCCACATGGGATAACTGCAATTTCTCTCATTGGCTGTCTGAGTGCTTTTGCCATTTCGTAATATATTATATATAAGGAAAACCTGTAATATTGCTTGATAGCTTGCTGAACACCTCTCGCAGAAAGGGGTACAGTTAATTTTGACATTGAGGCTGACACATAAAACTGCAACATAGCAAGATTTCTCTTTTTATTGCGTCACTACTTCTTTAAAATGTAAAAGGAGGTGAGCTGAAATACATTTGAAGAATGATTCATATTAATTATAAACCTCTTTATAATTTATAACCTCTAACAAGTTGGGGTTTTTCTCCCTAGCTACTATTTAAGAGGCAGTAGAGACAATCTTATGGCATAAGGATTACAAACTGTGGTATGTTAAAAAAAAAAAAAAAAAGAAAAAAGATGTGCAAATATATCCCAGATGCTTTTTGGGTATGTGGCTGAAAAATACTGCTGTCCCCTACATCTCTTGCTTCTAACAATAATGGTATGTACAATGCTTAGTAGTCATCTTCCTTCTCAGATAAAGCTTGTTATCCTAGTTACTAGGGTGTTAAACTATTGACAAGGATAAAGACCAAAGCACTTGCTTACAACTAAATCAAGTTGTGTTTTTAAAAAAGTTATCCAAAAACAAAAGCCTATGAAGATACTGAGCTAGGGACTCGAGTAATAAATAATATGAATCAGAATTGTTTGTTTACATGCCCAAACTTAATAGAATTGGTATTGCAGCACCCTTGTGAAATGAATTGCATAACTTTAAGAATAAGATATGACTTATTTTAAAAGGACAGAGAAAGCAAAGTGGGAACTGAGGCAGCACTAAATATATCAAAATAGTGTTAGCTGTTACTAAGTTACTGTACTGGTTTTGGTTGGGATAGAGTTAATTTTCTTCATAGCAGCTCATATGGTGCTGTTTTGGATTTGTGACCAAAACAGTGCTGATCAGCATCAAGGCCCTTTCTGCTTCTCACACCGCCTCACCAGCAAGTAGGCTGGGGGTGGGCAAGAGGTTGAGAGGGGACACAGCTGGGACAGCTGACCCCAACTGACCAAAGGGATATCCTACACCATACGGCATCATGCTCAGCAATAAAAGCTGGGGGAAGAAGGAGGAAGGGGGATGTTCAGAGTTACGTTACACGTGATGGAGCCCTGCTTTCCTGGAGATGGCTGAACACGTGCCTGCCAATGGGACGTAGTGAATGAATTCCTTATTTTGCTTTGCTTGCGTGTGCTGCTTTTTCTTTACCTATTAATCTGTCTCTATCTCAACCCACGAGTTTTCTCACTTTTATGCTTCTGATTTTCTCCCCCATCCCACTGTGGGGGAGTGAGCGAGTGGCTGTGCGGGGCTCAGCTGCCTACTGGTGTTAACCCACAACGGTTACCCATAACTGACAAGCAAATGATCCTTGAAGAGATTATGGATCACTATTCAAATGCATAATTAGGCTTCAGAGAATATTGATACCAACTCTTACAGTCACCTACATAAGAGGTGCCAGAAGTTTCACCCTCCTGATACAATTGATTTCATCTGAATTTATGGCACATGCGTCAGTCTCCTAACTTAGACACATTTTCAGCCATTTAAGAGAAATTCCAAATTCATTTAGTTATAATCACAGAATTAAAATGACTTTGTAGCAAGTGCTCGTTTTGAATATATTTGCTATGTGCAAGTGGAATAAGACAGGAAAAGGATTTATATATGCTTGGTGTTTAAAAAATAGCATTTTCACAAGTCAAGAAGTAAATTATGAGTTAAATCAGCTGGTTTTATGAACAGAAAAATGTGAATTCCAACTAAAATTATTACATTACATATTTCAAAAATCTGTAATTAAGAAACACTAATGACTATTGGCTTAGACGATTATAAAAACCAGACATTAAAAATAATAAAAAGTAGCATATAGCAAATGAAGACTGAAATTTTATATCAGTGACTACAAATTAAAAACTAGGGGGACAGAAGGACAAAAGATAAAATATCTGACTATTCATTTTGGAATATGTAAGAAAATATATTAAAATAATGGTAAATGGTAAAACTGTCAACAGCAACACAAGGCTCATAGAAATATGTAATAAAGATCACTCATCAGTATTTGGGAAAAATGTGGTGATAAATGTATTACATAGAATAAGAATTCCTTTCCACTTCATCAGTAATCTCAGAGGACACTGCATTTTCTTAATTTAGTAGTTTTAAAATTGTGGTTCAGATAATTTTTACCTCAGAATTTTAAGAGAGTTTATCAAGGAGTTTTCTAGATCATTAATACAGATTTTCAACAAGCCTTAGACCTTTATGAGATACTTATTTAGCATGAGACTAAGCATTTAAATGAAAAATAAATGTAAAGTAATACATACTGTAAACACTGGTTGAGCCCAGCTATGTTCAACTATTGTATTAAATTTGGCAAATAGGCACTGGAAGATATTAGAGGCACTCTCTATCTCCATCACTGTAGCTCTTTACCTTATGAAAGGTTTAAAACCACTTAAGTAGATTAAAATCTTATTTAACATTCAAAATCTGAAAGTATAAAATCCAAAGCCTTGCATTTAGGATGAAAAAAGAAAATTCCAAAATTATGTGTTGTGTTACATTTCGTGGTCTATGAGCAAAAGTTTTCCATGAAAAGGAGACTCTAGCCTGACATGGTTACAATTCTCTAAGAAGAATTTTCAATGGAAAAGCATTTATGTAGTCATATTAAGCAACATCTGCCAGTAATTAACACAGACTGACCTAAACAATACCTTAACTTTGGCTATTAGTTACAGTAGAAGACAGGGCAGAATCTGTGACTTGACTTAACTTTGCAATCATGAGCTTGCAGTGACATGGCTGGATTTAAATATGGTGTGTTACAATTATTGTTAGTGACTGAGGCAGCTGTTTGTCATCCTTGCCAGCAGCCTAAGCTGGCACATACTTGCCTTAACATGAAGCTGTCTTTGTGACACAAAGTTATTTTCTCCCCACTTTTCTGTCAGACCTTTTAAACTGATTGATTTTTCACTCCATTGCATTGTTATCCTCTGTGCTCACTGCTGCTCTACATCCAAATCCATTGAGCACTCTGAAGGTCCAACATCTTCTACTACCCGCCCAGTCTCCTAGCTTTGCTCAGGTAGCAGGAGGACTTCATGCTTGTGCTACAAGCAATATGATCTGTGAATGCAAGTTATCTACATCTTTTGTAACTACATCAGAATGAATATCGTATTCTGATCTCAGAAGTACAGATGTCTTTATAGTTGGAATAGAGGAGGAACAGCTTCCCCACAGAATGGAAGCTTGAAACACTGTTTTGCACAAGAATGTAAAAAGAATGTAAAAAGACCTTCTGTTTTAAAAACATTGGTCTGAGGAAGCTTGATTAAAAGAATGAAATTGAAATATACCTAAATAGCAACAGATCCTAGTTGGTTTGCACTAGGATGAAAGTGGGAATTTGAAAAGCTGAGAGAGAATATTAATTAATTTAAGGGAATTATTAATTTAAGGGGACTTCATCTCAGATGCTTTGTGGCCATTAGCAGTATGCAAACCCCACTGTGCTGGTACCACAGTATTTCTGAAGATACTCATTCAACAAACACACTCCCATACTGCAACAGTTTTTCTTGCAGAACTATGTTGATTTGTGGTACTATATTTAATCATTTTGGATAATAGCCATCCAAAGCATATTAGACAGACAATGAAGAGTTGCAGTACTCCATGGTTTTTTGACAATTCCTTATTAGCAACTCCTAAAGTGCCTCAACTTGTTTCCCTCCTTGTCTTCCCTGAAGTAAAATGCATGTGGCTGCAGCTGTAAAATTTCACTCATTGCCATTTTTATTGCAGTTAAGTCTTTCACTTAAACTTGATTATGAGTCATTTCTGCGATGCCAATCAGAAAGGCAATATACCAAGAGGATTAATACAACTAATAGCCATGAAAACAAGAATGAAGGACTACTTTTTTATTATATCATTAGTTGGCTCTGTAACCTTTTCTTACATTATTCTACTTCCTTCCTGAGCACTCAGGTCCTCAGTATTTAGGTATGGCCCTATCTGTCTACAATCTTCCTTCTGAATACTCTTATTTGTGTTCTACAGGACAGTCTACATGCACATTTTGAAATGGAGTAAGGTAGAAGTACATTAACAAAAATGCATCATAAAACCATATAGCTGAGTACTGTTGCATATATGGTTACCTTCACTCTTTAAAGTAACTTCAATTGATCTTAGAGTATTATATTTAACATTAGTTCAGGCTCTGTATTACTCTTATCATGACAGTAACTGTAATTCCTGTTGAAAATTAAGCAACAGGGCTAGCAGCAACCAATCTGCTTTGTGCATCTTCCAGACTCAGATCCAATATGAAATATGGAGAGGGAAGAGAACTGGATAAACAAACGTGTGAAGGAGAAGACCATTAAATGTAATACGTATGTTGCACCATAACACTTTAAGACAACTAGAATTATAAAAAAACATAGAACAAAGCTGCAAGAAGTGGACAAGCACTAGTTACGACCCAGAGATCCTGCCATTGAAAGATCCCAAGCAAAGTACTTCACGTCTTCACCTCTACTTCCTTTCTACTGTATATCTATCTCATTCATTTTTTATCTTCTTGACAGGAACAGCCACATACCACAGCTTTGTATAACAAACAGAACAGAGATGCTGCAATTTAATCCCACTGCTCTCATTAGTCCTTTTGCTAAGAAGAAAAAAACCACAGGCTTGAATTCGGTCCAAACTGTCTGCTACCATGGAAATAGAAAATCATCTTGGTAAGAAAATGCTACATTGTATCTACTAATATTTCAGGCAAAGTACAGTCTGTAGCAGTAGAGATTTTGGAAGAACTTCATCCCATGACCTGAGAGCTGTTCGGTACATCCTGTGACATAATTAATGGTCTCAATTCCTGCTTACTGCAAATCCAGAAGAAGCTGAAGAAGTTTGTCACATTACAGGAAGTACTCGATATCTTTGCATTGTTAGGTCTTAAAGCCATAACTAAGAAACAGCTCTTATTTCCTTCTTATAGAAGTAGCTTGCATGTTAAGGACACGCAGTTGTTAATATTGATGACAATAAAACAAAAGCTCAATCCAATTTAAAAACCAGCTTATTCTTGATTGTGGTCAAGAATGGAGTACTTTTCAAAAGTCTGGAACAAGTTGTTGAAGTAATTTAATGAGCCATAAAGTAGTGGGAGTTAAATATTTTGATATTTTTAAAAAGAAAGCCTTTTCTGATCATTCAGTGGGAAGAGCCTGTGGGTTTTGCATTTGTATTTCAGACTAGACAAACTCAGTTTGTCTACAACATCTAGTATGACCTTTTTTTTTTCCTCCTTTCCATTTAAGAAAATATATTGATTTGTACAATGGCAAAAACAGAACAGACTTCTGCTACATATTATTCAAACAATGCAGGACACAGAATTATTGTGTCTGCATACCAAATACTAGAAGCAGATACAAAAATTAAAGGTTCAGAAGAGTAGAAAGTATGAAGTAATGGTAACATATCAGCTGCAGAAAGACTGTAAAGTGGAAAATAAATTTTCACACACATTTAACCTATTGTTTTAAAAGAAAGACAGTTTTACCAAGACATCAAATAAATCATTTAATCTCTTTTTGCCCTTAGTTTCACTGTGTAAATAGAGATAAACCTGTACTTCAAGCTGTTTATAGCTCTTCAGAGGNTCAATATGAGCCTAATTCTGCTCCCATTAAAGTCAGTCAGATTTTGGCTCGTGACTTGAATGGATGTAGAACTAGAGCTTAGGGGAGGCCATACAAACAGGTCTTGGAGAACAGTGGCATTACGTTGTTCCAAAAATTCAATATGAGCCTAATTCTGCTCCCATTAAAGTCAGTCAGATTTTGGCTCGTGACTTGAATGGATGTAGAACTAGAGCTTAGGGGAGGCCATACAAACAGGTCTTGGAGAACAGTGGCATTTTAGATTTTGAATACTTGGATGACTACTCATTGTGAAATTAGGTCATTTTCTTTAGGTTCTACTAGATGTTGGTAGCAGTTTATCACACACAGCCCTTCACAGATGAGTATGTCCACTTATTTGCTGTAACAAAGCTTTTCATTTCCTATCGAGCATACTTATCCTATGCCAGCATTTCACAGTAGAACCAGAACCA
>WAAD01040269.1:55866-94655 GCA_013389945.1 Fregata magnificens | reverse complement strand
TTAGCATATTCAGTAGTTTTAGAGAGTCCACTAAACAAAACAGAATACATTTTATCACCTCCCTAAATTAACTTGACAGAAATAGTGTGGGAGACACCGTAGGTGACTAAGTCAAGTAATGTAGCAGAAAGACACACACAGTTCTGGTTATAATTTTTATTCCCAACAGTGATTATCTGAAGCTGTAAATAGTGAAAAAATTTAGTCTCTCCTTACTGGCTGGAACTTTGAAAATCTCCGTATTAGTAACAGTATGTACAAATGTTCCAGTTAAAGGGAATGCAATGCTTCAAAACTGAGAAGCTTTTCCAAAGCGCCCATTTTCTCACCATGTGGTAGACAAGTTAGTACTTCTTTTAAAGAATTTATCCTGGCACTATAAATTGCCTTTAACAAAAGGATAAAATCTCAGTTATGAAGCTAGTTATAGAAAATACCAACCAACCCCTCAAGGTCAAAATACCACTGAATATGCTAATTAGTGACATACATTTAGCCAGACCAGCACCATGCTTTCACAACGCTATTTAAGAATGACATTGTTACCTCTATTTTTTTGTCATAAAAAAAATAATCATGCTGTCCTGAGAACAGCACAACTGCTGGGCGTGAGAGGAATGAACCTGAAGAATATAGCATCACCTACTTAATATTTGTCATTCTGCATTACTCCTTGCTGTATGTAAAGAGGCCTGTCTTACGGAAGTAATAATTAGAAAAACTGTGTTTAAAACCCAGCATAATTCTATTGTATGTATGGTTTTCTGTATCACTAATGGATATTTTAACATCCCGGAGTTTCATTTGCTCTTCTGTCATCCAGTTTTAAACATCCAATATATGTGGCTTCTTTGTAATCTATGGCCAAAAAGCAGTAAGTATTTAACCTTTAATACTTCAGTCTACACCAATAAATATAGTAAAAAATGTTCTTAAAAAAAAAAAAAACTTCCTAAATTACAACCATTTTTATGAAAAAATTGGTAAGCAATTTCAAGAGTTACTTACCAAGAATAATTTTGTTTCTCTTTCTTGAAACTTCTTACTATCTCCATAACAGTCAGGGAGGGGTTGGTAATTTCAGGTCCTACATAGATCAAATCTACAGCATCTACAATTTCAAATAATCTTTAAAAGCATGGAACCAGTGGCACTATATGTCACAGGCTACTTCTTAACATATTTCATTATACCTACTTACATTTTCATATCATCCTAAGCAATTCATCTTTTTTTTTTCCATGTTTATACTCTTTGGAGTACACCTACATATATGCATAGTGAGGTTTACAAAACACTGCCTGACATTAAACACCTCTTTATATAGCCGGAAGAGAAATCAATTACAGGGAGCATTGACTGTTATTTTACCACCTACTTTCTTTAATGTCATATCTTCACACACAAACAAAATATGTAGAGTCAGCTTTAACTGATATATCACAAGAGCTATATTACTGAAGGCAGCTTAAGTGGATGTACTTATTGTGAGGCAACGATTCTAATGGCTTTTGCACTTAAATTACATAATACTGCCTAAGGGTGTTTTATACTATCTTAGAGGATCAGACCAGTGCATAAGGATCTAAAACAGTGTTGCAAAAGTGGCATAACACAGTTGTATACACCTCTTAATCCACATCACCGAAAATACAGAGAAACAATATCCAACAGTTATTTTATCTTAATAGTATTTTCTTTCATATAAGAATTTTAATTTGATTTATTAGGTGGTAAGAGCAAGGTACTTTGTTTCCCATTTGTGAAAACTGAGAAAACCAAATTAGATGTCATTCTGCTATTATCTCAAATTTTCCATAAATGAGAAGAAGGAAGACAAGAAATCATTAGCATAAAATGAGATTAAGTGACAGGCCTTAATTTTCCCCATATCAACTTTAACAGTGAAACTTTAACAGTTACTAAAAAACTGAAGTTATCTAACAATAGCTAATAAAGCATTTCATACCTTCTTATTATACAATGGCATTTCAGCATAATAACTAAGATTTAGCCTATCTTACTATCATTTTGCCAAGTTAGGATGTGCCACTACGTTAGCAAGTAGTATAGAGCTATGGGACTGGATCTGCAAAGAACTACTGGTGATTAGAGTTAACTCCAGAAGTGTCTCGGGGTTGTTTCAGCCAAAGCCCAGTTTCATTTCACCCCAGGAGGATTGAATCTATGTTCTCTGGGGCCATGGGGCAGTGTGTATTCAAGTGGGGGCTATCTGGAAATTCTCTATGAAAGTGAACTTCTGTTCTGAACTAAAACACTAATGCAGGTAAGTCCCACGAGTTTGAAAAAGTGCCCTTTAAGCCCTCTTAATAACCTAGGCCTTAGAAAGCCAGATCTGAACTTAGATTTACAATATCTATGGTGTCCTAACCAAGGGATAGTTGGATTAAAAAAAAGGAGGGGATTCGCCAATTCACTAGTCATCTTCTGCAATACTTAACTTGCGTTTCCTATGGCTGCAATACTCAAACTGGGTTTATTAACCTAGTACCTTAGATACTAACTTCAGACGTGATTTATTCCAAAAGGATGCAAATTGAGCAAACACAAAAAATATCATCAGTGTCCACTTCCATCTCATAATCCTAGCACACTGAAAGTAAACATTTTCAACAGATCATAAACAACAATCGTGGGATATATTACAGGCAATGCTATAGCTGTGTCATCTAAGCAAAGCTAATCTTTTTATATATGCTAATTTGAAAAACTATTCCTATATGCTTAATTTCTATAAATACATTTTACTTCAGATAAACCAGGAGCAGTTTTAAAATAATACTGACATGAACCTATGAAATATCATATCAAAGAGTGTTCCAGTAAATCTTGGCAGATGATAATACACATTTGGGGCTTGATTCCACAATTTCAAGGCTCTCACTCATTTCTATCATGCTGGAGTCTTTCTAAAAGTATGTCCATTAACTCAAATAGTAAATGAGACTAATGTAGTGAAAAGATGACAAGTAGGTATAGCCTGATGCCTCTATTATCAATGATAAATGAAGTGTTTGGGAGTTCCCTGAAACTGCCAAAACTTTGCCCCCATGCCTATACTTGGAAACTGTTTCTCATTACACCCTACCAGCAGCATGAAGGGACCTTAAAACAGATGTGGAGTCTGTAACAATTATATACAGTTACAGTGATAACTGTATATAATAACAGTATACAGTTATACTCCAGTATACTGTTGCCAGAGTTAAAACAGTGAAATCCACATAGGTCTAAGCATGAACAGGAGTTCACACTTGGATTTTCAGTTGCTGAAGTAGTTGCAAGCTTCAGTCATAGATGTGTCCTGTATCAAATCAGCAATATTACTTGCTATGAAAATTACAGTACAAGGTAAAACCTCTGGTTTTATACTTCTTATATGTAAAGAATGTGAGGAAATTAGAACACAAAACTACTCTTGTAAATGAGTATTCAATAATGGGAGAAAACATTTATTAAAAATAAAATATGCTATTTCAAAGAATTCAGTTAAAAATGAGAATAGCAACAAGGCTGAAAAATTAAGTGAATTATTTGATCAATTGTTTATGTGACATTTTGAGGCTGTAACATTTTACAGAAATGCAAATTATTGAGACCATAATTAGCTATACTGCAATTCCACAGTCAATCACTTTGTACCAGTTAGTGGATATTGTGTTACTTTCTGGATAGAAAAAGTGGATGTAACATTGCCCTAGCTATTTTACTGACACAGATCATAAACCCTGTGTTGCTTCTTATTCTTGGACAATACTTCTTTATTTATCTTTATAATGCCATGTTTTACCTATGAATTAAACTTCATGGGAGGAAAAAAGTGATTTTCAAAGACGTCCAGATCAGCCACGCAAAAAACCAGGACTATGACCTTGAACAGGATTGTGCTTACAAGACAAGCATATTAGGGCTATCTGTTTTCTGTTATCTGTGCATATACTGAGCAGGCAGACTGCTGTCATCTCTTATTTACTTGTAATTTTCTGTAATTCATTATACATGGGCTCTTTCCTAGACAAAATATAAACTTCAGAAAGAGGAAAAAGAATTTAATAAACATCAGTCTACGCCCATTACCAGTATGTGAAAATCAGAAGAACAAAAAAACCTGGAATGCTTCCTTATTAAGTGTAGCAAGACTAACATAAAAATAATATATTCCATATGAAAAGCAAATTGGCTTTCTTAATGCTTCAGTTTTCTAGCTTTAACTAAGTACATTTACCCATTATATGTGGAAAAAATACTACAGTCTATTTTGTCATATAACACTACAGTAAACTCTCCATGAAAACTCAGTTATATGTAGTGTGTTTGCAGTTGATCATAACTTCAGAATATCCACACTATTCAACCTTCTTTTAAAACTGTTACATTCAACAGTAATTGTTTGGCTTTAAACTGTTATATTTGTGAAGTTTTAATCATGTCATTCATAAATGTTGCAGATTATATCATTAAGAGTAGACCATGATTTCTTGCAGTATTCATTCAAGTTTCAGTGATCATTTAAATGTTTTCTATTTGTAGGGATGATATTTTAATGATTACAAATTAAATGTAACTATTGTATGCCTGTGCGGAATGATTGCTGGAGGTGACCTAGAAATTAAACTTATATTCATATTTTAAAGAAAGGTACAGCATTGAAGAAGCTTCCAGGGTGGAGTGCGGCTGACATGCAAGGAATCCGTTCCATGGAAGTCCCCTAGGCCTGCAACCTTAGATGTTAGCTACACCAGGGGAACTTGGTGTGCCGACTCTAAGAGCAGCTGCACGGAGGGTGGAGCGGAGTGGAGACACCGCGGCCAGGCTCTGTGATAAATGGGAACTTGAAAGTACCATGGAACAATGGAAACAATGGAACAATGGGAACTTGAAGGTACCATGGAACAATGATAAGCTGCATATTGCTACCCTGGGCCAACGGTCTGTCATGTTTTGACAAAATGCTGTCCTTTTGGTGAACTTCGCTCATTATAATATCATTATAATACCAAAACACACCTCCATCCCNCCTCTCTTCCTCCCCATCGGGACACCTTTGGGTAAGATTCAAACACTTGGTCACACCAAGTGCCTCTCCGGGAAACTTAGAAACCTCTATGGAGTCGCTTTACATCTTTTAACGTGTTTGTTGCCAAGTAGTATTACTCATAGTCTTGGTATTTGCACGTGCTCTGCAGTGATTTTATCCCCGGCAATCTAAAGAACCTGTGTATCTGTTGCTTTAATAAACTGCACTATTCATGAATCTAGCCGTGATAGTTCTCATTGAACGCGACCAAACTTTTTAAGTGTGGCCGTGGTAGTTCATGGAATGCGACTAGACTGAAGGTGCAGTACGTTATTTGTGCATCCGTAATTGTGATAGTTCAGTGCACTGAACGCGACCGGACTTATAATCCGTGATTGTGACAGTTCCGTGTACTGGGCACGACCGGACTTATAACGACAACTTGGGCTACTTTAGCCTTTAACGCAACAGCCTGCCAGTACTTTTGAGGCAATACTACTTATTAATATTACAGAATAATAAATAAGTCTATTTTTGAGACTCATAAAGCTTTTTGAATTTCTTTTTTTAGTTCCACTCTAAAGAACAAACACTATTAAGGGGTAACAAACCCAATATAGAAACATAATGCCTACAATACATTCTGAGTAAGACTAGGATATTAAATGGATATAGTAGACTGTACATTGCCATGTAAAAGTTCTTTTAAGACAAACAAATTATTAAATGGAACAGACTAATATAACTTCATGTAACATACACTGAAGTAGACAGGGATTTATATTATACTTTTAGAAGAATGTATAAAAATAATACACACATTTAATGTACTTTGACAATTGAGAGTACAGAAACTCATGATTGGCCAGCTCTTTATGGGCCATTAACAAGAGTTTCTCAAACCACAGTGTATGATGAGGTACAATATTAAAATATTTTTTCCCATCTGTGCAGATAGTAATTTGGATTTTTCTTTATTTATATGAATTTTCAGGTATGATTTTTTAAAAAGAATTTTGCAACACCAGTAAGAATGTGGGATGTCCTTGTGTTAATCTCAGCAGAGTATGAAATCTTTTTCCTCTTCCCAAAGATCTTCATCTGGACAGTGATGGAGTGCATCAGAGCATATAGTTCATAAAGATTGTTTACAGTAGCTGCAAGACAAAACACTTTCTGTCAAAAAGTTTCATGAAGGGAAGCAGGATTTATTTTTAGCAAATATGGAAATTCTATACTTTTTTCCCTCCTGCTTTGATCTCAACATAACAAAAGGGTGAAGGATGACTATAGTAATAAATACGCTATACTTAAATACACTATGGCATGTAATGGAATCTGGCACAGTGCTATTGCCACATAGAAGTGTTAACAGGTCTACTTAGTGCATGATCCATCACTCAGTACACTATGCAGTGTGTGCATGTATGGCAGCTAACACACCAGGCCTCCAGCTTCAAGTGGGATCTCTGCAATCTTGTGCTATGCATGTAATAGCCCTGGCTCAAATCAGGTGCTATCAACTAAATAGTGAGATGCACTTATCTTTTACAACATTTGGGAAAAAAAGGATTCCTTTTCCAAAATAAACTCTTTTCTATTTGTATCTGCCCTCAAAAATTTCCAAAGCAAAACGCTGACTGAAGAAAGAGGAGCTTTGCAAGTTGTTCATAACTGCATTTAAAAAGTCAAGTTAACATCCTTTAGTCCTGCAGTCAGCCTAACCCTGAAAAACACTGTACATCATATTTCTCATTTCAGGATTACCCTAATTCTCTCTGCTATGGAATTGCCCAAATCCCAAATTGCTCAGCTAATTTTCACAGAAAAAAGAACACCTTGTTCTAGAATACTAATATAAGTGGACAAATTATAACTGTACAATTAATCTTTCTTGTGATCTTTTTACGCAAAAAAAATTGTTTACAGGAAAAGAGGAAATGTTTTTTACATATAAAGCCAAGTATTTATTGTTAGTACAGTCCAAATCTTAACAATCTATTCAAAGAATGATTATTAGTCCAGATCTAATTCCTACAGAAAAAGAATACAGAAAAGGACTTAATACATTAAATACATAGTTTCTATCCCTTCTCCTGGTGTTATGCTTGCCCTTCCCCTGCTCCTCTGAGTCCTAAGGAGGTTAGTGGTTTCAATCCAGCATTGGGGGAGAGGGAGGGGCTGTTACACAAACTGTCAGCATATGTGAGTTCTTCACTGGGAGGAGTATGATGTTCATGTTGATGGCTTCATTCTCCTCCCTCTAGGATACACTTGGGATCATTTTTCTATGTTTGCTAACATGCTTTTATGCCTTGCTCATTCCTCATTTAAGAAGGTCAACAGTGTCCTGGGCTGCATTAGGAAGGCTGTTGCCAGCAGATCAAGGCAAGTGATCCTTCCTCTCCGCTCAGCCCATGTGAGACACATCGGGGCCGGGTCCAGTTCTGGGCTCCCCATTACAAGAGAGGTAGGGACATACTGAAGAAAGTATGGGTCTGAAGAAGTGGGGTCTCCAGTACCAAGCCTGTGCCCCACCTCTTGGCACCCCGTGCCTGTACTTTTCTGTACTGCATCCTGTGCCTCCACTTCCCAAGGCCTCTTGCTGTCACACCAGACCAGCATTACTCTGTAATACATCATTAGGTTAGAGTTGTGAACATCTCACTCTACGCAGTCTACAAAAATTGCTGTTAGACCTAGGCCATGTAAAACACAGCTCCAGATATCTCAAGAGAAGTTCAGACAGAGCAAGCCTGGCAAGCCTCAGTCCTGAGGCCTTCCAAACTTACAGTCCGTGGCCTGTTACTAGCAATGGCAATACCACATTACAGGCCTACAGGCTTAGACTCTGTGGAAGAATAGACAAAAGATGTAAGCATTCAAGAATAGCAATGACTGGTTCAAAGCAGATGTAAGGAAGAGTGGATAAATCTGACATAATGTTTTCTGCAAACAAATACATATCATAAGTCTACAGATCTGCATTGAGATCCTCTATTTGAAAAGTCTCCATTTCAAAGATCACTTCCCACAAGATGAAGAGGGAAAAATAGGATAAATGGAACAAACACTTCTAACTAAGCACAGATCATAGTCAGTATAAATGTAAGCAAAGGAAACAGACATTAGCAGTTTACTGGCAATCTAGGAGCCTAGATGACTTGCTGGACCTCCCTTTCTGAGTAACAAACTTCCACCTTTGACCAGGACAATCAGAAACTGCCCTTCTGATATACCTTTTACAGTCAACTGTTATTCACAAATAGATTAAAAGGTTAATCAGGCAGTGGTTAAACAAACAGGCAAACAAAGCCTTTACTTTTATAATTATCTATGATAAATTCATCTGTCAAAACATACACTTTCTATATATCTGTGTTCCTATGTATGTTCCATGTTCTGTTGTATTCTTGATTTTGCTGAATCTTTAGTATTAACTTCCACAGGTACTCGTGAAATGAGGGAAAGCAGACTTGACCCTCAATAGTATTAGGGAGTGACAGGCATTTTATAGAGTAAGACATGTTCCCTGCCTGAAGCATTGATATGAACAGAAAGAAATACTACCAAATAAAGTGCAACAGAGCCAAATGGTATATGAAAGTTACCAAGCTTCAGATCTGTTCTTTCTTCATCAAAGAGACATCATGCAGACACTTCTCATATGGCAGTGAAGTCTTGTGCATTATTGTATCACCTGTATTACATTTGCTCAGAGGAAAAGAATATGCAGACTTTACCATTTCTTGCAACTAGCCACCTCCAACCCCAATACAGGCATCTCGAATCTGCCCACCTGAGAACAACATAAGGCACAAGCAATATAACTATTAATAACACATACATAGTAAGTTCATAAACAGATGTTATGTAACAAGCATTACAGAACGGATATATACCAGATGCTCAGCCTTTAAAGGCTTAGCCATCAGGTAAGAACAATATGCATAGCATACAGCTTATCTACCCAAATAATTTACAAGTTTCGTTACCAGCTTTGGGGATAGAGCAGTTGGTGAACTGGTTGTACCTACCCGGTAATACTACTACACCTATAGCTTGATCTACACAGAGAACAATAAAATGCTACCCTGTTAATCATAGAAACGCCTACACTGCTAACGACTTCCATTTGAAGAATACCCACAAAAGATTGACCAGGCTGCTAATCATTAAGGAATAAATTCATCCCCAGCACACCACCACCACTGTCACAGAACTTGTCACAAGTTATCACACCAGATAAATTTGGCTGAGCATTAAAATGCTCATTACTGTAATTATGATTTTTCTTTATAAAAATTCTTTGAGAATGATCTGAACAAAATTAGTCTATAGCTGATTACAGCTCATGAATTTACATTATCATCAGCAGGAATATTCAGAGCCAGTTAACAACATGTAAGTGATTACATCGAAAAATAATAAAACTTAGTAATTGCGTGTACAATGCAGAGTGTATTAGATTTAAGAAAGTTTGGGTTGTTTTTCTTATTTGTAAATCATGTGATAAATACATACATTTTTCATAAGATAAACATATTTTTCATTACTGCTGAGGTCCTTAAAATACAGTATGTCAAAAATATTTTTGCAGGACTGTAGCTACTCGAAAGAATCAAAGAAGTCAATCAGTCTTCAAAAATGAAGATTAAATGCTCTGTTTGAGTCATTAAGTTACATTTCTCAAAATATATCCAAATCTATTACAACAAGTCTTTACCCTTCCTCAACTATAAAGGTTTGAGAACGCTCTAAAAAAATTCAGGTAATATCAGTATGCTCCTTAGCCTCTCTCAGTGAAGTATATAATGTAATCATTATTTGTTTTGACTGTTCTTTATTTAGCTCAACAGAAGGGTTCAACCCTATCTCATGCAGGTTCTCACCACTCTAATAGCAACATTTCTTTCTGAAGAAATGAGCAGCATGACTATAGTTGTCAGGTGTTACTTGTTCCCTCATTTCTTCCCTCATACGGAAATTTTTTTTTGTTGTTTTACTTATTTATGATGTGCTGTCATAGAGTTATTGACAAAAGCAGAGTTGAGGAATTTCTCTTTACAGCTGCAAGAGAAGGAAATGACTTTTCATGTTTCATCACTTCTAAGGAATGTGCCTCATATTCCACAAGTCAAAGGAAGTTCTTCCTTTGGTTATGCCTTAGTTTTGGTTTCAAATTCAGATCTCAAGTATTCCTGTACTTTAGGGATGCAGATGTCAACGATAGCTTCAAGTTCAGCACTCAGTCTGATGAAGCCCTAAGCTGTAGAAAGCACCAAATTCACATCCAAATCTCCCCAAAATACTTGATGGGTTCCTGATCAAAACATTTCTCCTAACTTAATATATGCTTGATCTCAGTCTAAATTTTGCATGCAGTGATGTTGTTAGTATTGCTCACGAAAAGAGAGGCTCTCTCTTCCCTTTTGCCTTAAATTCTGTACGTCTTCTTATTTTGAGTCAGAATTAGTAAGACACACCATGTTTGATGGTCACGGTTAACAAATAATACCTGTACCTTCATGACAGATCATAGAAAATTAGATATTCACACACATTTTTCGGTAACTTTGAAAGTATAAGCCTCCAATGTTCTTAGTCTTTACTACAAGAAACTACAGAAATAAGAATCAAGCAGACTTCACAAGGAACCCTTTCCAGTCTTCATTTTCTTGAGGAGACCCTGGATCACTTCCTTATTTCTTTCCATAAGCCAAATGTTTCTATAAAACAATGGTAGAAAAAAACCCCCTCATATTAATTTTTTAAATTGATAGCGAAAACAATGGTAATAACAGCAGCTCTTCTTACATCTTCAGAGACAGCCACCAATACCTTCTCTCCTTGTCAGACTATACCCTGAGTTTCAACCCTCAAAATCCACACATTAGAAACTTTTGGTGGCAATGTAATATTTAAAAGGTTAAAACAGTGGCAACACAAGGTTTATAGCATACCATAGATTAAATGCAATGTATGAAATTAATGAGAATAATAGGACTTCTTATGAGTTGTGCAACTGGGATGCATCAACCTATGCAGATGACAAGTCTGATAGGAAACCTTATTCAGTGCACCACAACAAAACACAAAGGACAACCTGGACATTTGTCATTACAGCTTGTGCTAGCTGAGCCTCTGCATCATCATCTGAAATGCAATAATTCCTGGTTATGTACATTTTTGTTTCAAATATATTAAAAAGAAGTAATTATTCACATGTAACTCTGCTTCTCTGTAAATACCATATTCACTGGATTCCTAATCTTGGATGGAGAACATGCCTAACCCAAGACAGGACAGAGTTTGAAGAATTTGGTCCCTTAACACCTTGTACTTCAGTTCCATTTCATAAAAAGCCAAGCAGCAAGGCAGTTCTCTCTCTCTCTCCAAGTGCCTCAATGAGCAAGAAGCAAAGTTCCTCAAACTTTAATTGTTGCACAATTAATATTTGTAAAATAAGGTTTTCCCAGAAAAGTCACTCTTGAAAAACCTTATTGACACAAAGAGAATATTGTACTAAGTGTATCCAAAACAAAATGGGCAGTACAAGCTACAGCCATTGCTATGACAAAGTGCTGTCCACTGGAATTCTTTGTAGTAGTAATTCTTTGTGGTAGCCAAAGATTATCCATTCAGTGGTTTTCATGAGCTACATAAATTCTTGCTCCATTTTTCTTTCTTGTACTTTAAATGAAATTTCATTCTTGATGTAAAATTAAGAGATACACACACAGAAAACCTCACACAAACATCTTGTGTTTCACCTTGACAAAGTGCAGCTCAAAGGTCTCCAAAGGAATTTGACTCTGAGTTCAAACATCAAGATTATTCGAGGCTGTAGTCTACATCCTCTTCTTCTAAAACACCTGTAGTGTAGCATATAAACTGTGTTGTGTATAAGCTTATAACATGTACAGTTGCAAGATACTGTCTCTAAACTACCTGCAAAAACCTTTGCAGTCCCCCAGATCTACGCAGTTAGTGAACACTGTATAAGGCACTACATTAGCACCAGCCTCAACAACACCCCCACACACACACCCCCACACACACACACACAGACAAAATTTAAATAGACAAAAAATGAGAGAAAAGGATGCAGCAAAATTGGTCTTGAGAACAAAATGGGATAATTTGAGTAAAGATATCCCGTCAGCCTATTCTAAGAAGGAGGCTATCCACATCCCTGTTTTAAAGGTTGACAAGATTAGGTGGGAGAATACATGACTTATTTTGCTGATTCTATTTTTCTGAAGATAGGCAGAATTATAAGCAGTTATTTATCCTTTTTTTTCCTAAGAACATTCCTATGACTAGCAGGAGAAGCCAGGACACCATGTGAAGACCAGAAGGGCAGGAGGGCAAGTTTAGGTTTTAGACTGCTCGAAATACAAAAGGTTGAATCAATATGTGGTTTATTACAAGTACTGTGATTTAATGCAAATTGTACAAGTTTTAACACAACACTGAGAAATAAAGAAAATATTACATCAAAGCTAAGTTACTATTAATACTAATGATGTGGGTATAGTGTTCCTGCCTTGGTACAGGGTGATGAACTAGATGACCTTTTGAAGTCCCTTCCAGCCCTACTCTCTATAAATATTACATTAAACTAGAAATACACCAGAGCAGTGACTCTCAGTATTGAATTGGTGCTAAATCAAATTAACCACCAATAATAATCAATCCTTATTTAGTCTGAGGAATCGTCTGTCTCTCCAATTATAAATCTCAGCTAAAGAATTCTATCAAAGCCAATAAAAGCTGGAGTTTGAATAGGTAAGTAAATTAATAATGGGACCAAATCACTTAGAATACAACCAGAGCTAATTATAAAGTTTCCTTTTTACATACTGATCAGTTTTCACAGGTACATCTTTCCTTCTCTTTTTAAGGCAGAAGCTTAATATCTTTTCTTCACAGGAAGTTTTATGCGATAATGATTAGAGACTTAGGACTTCAGCAAATATTATTAGAAGGTGATACTTAGGAAAAAGTGTATCTGGATAAATTTTTTGTTTTCCCTATTTACACTACAAAGCAAACATAAACAAGGTAATCTAGGGGCAAATTCTGGCATTATTGTAGATAACTACCTAATTCTTATTGATTCCTTCCATGATTTCAAAACATCTTTCCTATTCTTGGACATCAGCAGAAAATTATACTCTGCAAAATGAAGTGGAGAATGGATCAATTTTAGCTCCAGAAAAAGTTATCTAATAGTTCTACACACTATAGTTTATAGTATGTGTTTAGAGAGAGAGAGTATAATTGTAGATTATACCATAATTTATAACTCATGCTCTAAAATATGCTTCCTGCATATTTTAGCAAGGCAAAAGCTGCAGCTTTACTCTTGAAGTTTAGTGCCACTTACCCCTAGCAAGCTCATCCTTATTTTCCCTCCCTCTGTTGTTATTAAATTTATTTTCACCTGTACAGCTGTTGCACCAAGTCTGTGTATCAGCTACAACAGATTAGTTATGATGCCATACTGTTTCTATTTCAGAAGCAATCAAAAGATTCACAGACATTTTTTCAACTATTTCCATAATATTCATTCAATTGCCACTGTGATTTTGCAACCCTGCTCTGAAATCAATTTTAAGAGCAGTGTTAATGGGGTGCTTTTATGTCAGCTGATAGACAACTAGTCTGAGGGACAGATGTGTCATCATTCATGTCCTGAAGTCTTCCTTTTTTCAAAGTCGCTTTTCCAGGTAGAGATGTAAGGCTGCAATTTTATATTGACATCAGGATCTGCTTTGAAAATGCGCCTTGCAGACACCGCAGACAGAGAATAGCCCAACCTCAGGAAAACTTTGTTCAGAGAGCTCAGGAGTTATAAAATGAACCTCTTCCCTCAGGTAACCTGAAGTGAAGCCTCCAGGACAGAGTAACACAGTAAAGTAATCCTTCTTTTCCTAGAATCAGGTTTTGTTAGAAGTCCAGAGATAGAAGCTGTAGGAAGAACATACGCTATGTTTTGTTTGAAGAAATCAGGAACTTAAATCTACACAGAAAACATTTTCAAGGAATGTGTCAAGACCACTGACAAGTGTGGAGGCCAGCAGGAAAACATCAAAGCCACTGAATGACTGTGTATAGACATAATGTCAGCACTGGGAACATTGGCTGAGGTCAGTGATCTACAGTGCCAAACCCAAACGGGTGAACTGTGTTTCCGGGGGCAATGATAAGAAGTTCAGTTGTTTAGTTCAAAGTTTCAGAAGAACTGTCAGCCCCAAAAAATAAAGGGCAGAAAAAGTAAACTGCTTGAAAAGAGATGTATAAAACCAAAGCAAAATTCAAGGAGGCAGTGAGAAATGCAACCCAGCTCCAAAAGCCAGAACTCCAAACATATCGCTATCTTAATGGGGTCCAGGGAGAAGCTGTGAAGCACTGGCAATTGATTTTGCACTGGTGCTTCAAATGACCACAATTTCAGAGAGCTAGAGGACTTTTGTTCTGACTCACACAAAGCATCTGATACAAAAGAACATGTATCCAGCCAATATCATTTCTTTAGAAAGAGACATTGAGCAATAATAGCATTTTACTTTGAACTGTACCAAGAGCTTTCTTCCCGGTACAGTTTTTACGGGAATAGCTGACTGCAATTTCAGAGAAATTTCTTACAAGCACTGAAATATGGTATGGAGACTTGGGGGGGAAGGGGATACTTCTGATGGGGAGGTGTGTAGCTAATGAACACCCTGAAAAAAATCACGTTTTCCATATACACATCTGCCTTTGGTTTTATTTCACTCACCATGTGTTCTATTTATTTCCACAGGATAAAGACAACACTATACACAAAAAAACAGGAAATATTTGTCTTTCCTCCAGTGGCTATGATTTAAAGGTGAATTAATATGTAATAGGGCTAAACAGGAACATGCTTACTAGTAACTTTTCCAAATGTCTTTTACAGTTTTGAACAGCAACACTAAGCTGTTCATAACACTTGCACAACTTCCAGTATCCTCTACCACATCATATTTATTCATAGGATGTTGAGCCATTTTGAATAATTTCATGCATATCAATGTCCATAATTGTTTCAGGCACTCCAATAGCACATGCTTCATTACTGGGTGTTAATCCAGAGAGATTGGTTTTTGTCAACACTCCCTCCACATTGAATAGTTATGAACTGTATCATTTATTTTCGTTATTTCCCTCTACACTGACTCTATCTTTTAAAAGTGTATTGGCTTTTTAAGCTAAGCAGGCTAATAAAGCATTGTTTAAAGGTAGTATGCTGTTTGCTAGCATACAGTCTTATCATAGTGGATGACAACCACATTTCTCTGCTTTTTTATCTCTTTTCACATAAGTTATTTGAGGAAAAGAACTTGGCGACTAACATAATTATTGCCCTTGCAGAATTGTTCCTGTATAGTAAGAGTCGCAAGACCCAATTTGATGCAAATATGATGCTCACTTGATGCTACCCTTCCTTGGTAGGAAAGATGGGATTGAAACCCGAAAGACTTCAAACCTGGAATCTGTTTAATAATTTTAGGTTATTCTGTCTTCCACAACTTAGTAATGCATAATTTCACAGCTATCCAGAGCCAAGACAGTATTTCTCATTTCAGTTATGCCATCCTGTCAAATTAAGACAGGATCAATTAACTCCTAGATTCCTTCTCATCATCATTCCTTCCTGTAGCCCTTGTTTTTTGAGCAAGTGACAAAGAATCCTGCATTGGTTACCACATGTACTACCACATCACTAACATCTGCTTGGCAGAAGGCAACAGCATGTGGTACAACTGTGCACTTAAAACCTCAATACACCAGAGCCTTAATACAACCACACAATATACATACTACTACATTTTATATGTACATACATACTCTACATACTGGGTAATCTCAACTACAGCACACACATTATTGTGTTTCTGAGTACCTTATTTACACATATTGCATACATATAGGATCAACTTTGAGCTTGCCCAGTTTTATGCTCAATAATTATCAACTTCAGCTAGGAAACTCGTGAATTTGATTTCAATAAACCCTACAGGACTGGCTTAAAAATGTAAGGTTCTTCTCACTTTTTCTTTTTTTTCTGTGATGTTCTGTAGCATTTAAATTTAAGCTTTTTCCCATGGAAATGAAGGCTTTAAAAAAAGTAGAAATCCAAAGTTTAGCGAATTGCAATAAAGAGACAACCTACTGAAAGAAGTCTAACCCTGGCAGCACAGATCTCCATAAGAAATAATTTGATCTGGAGAGTTTTATACAGACACAATTCTTCAAGTATCCTTATAGGATTGTGTTGCACATCTCTTTACTACACAGCTGTCCGCAGCATAGAAGTCCTTATGTCACGATGATCAGGGATTGTAAAGAAAACAATAAATGCCAGACAGTAATGGTATCACAAAAGATTACAAAACTGTTACTGTTGTTGGTATACTAACATCTGTATGAAAAAGAAACATTTTCCTTTCTCTCTCCTCCTACTATTCTTAAGCCTTTACTTTGATTGCTTTTTCCTGGAGTTTGTTCAGACTGTAATGACAAACCTGGTATCACTTAAGTATCCAGGCAAACTAAAGACAGACTGAATTGGTGCAGCAACATACAAAATGAATCAGAAATCTGTTCTCACGCCTACAAAGAATCAGTGGATCTTCTGTCTTAATGAAACCTTGGTTTTCAGTCAAGGGGAATAAGAAAAGGCAAACAGGGAACCTCTGTGTCTCATTAGAAACAAAAAAGTGATTCCAGCACAGCTCATCAGTGTTTGAAAGCAATCATTTCAGTATAGTGCCAGCTCTGCCTTTTCTTTTTCTTTTCATGCTGAACTGACAACTTTTACTCCATCCACAAAGAAGCTGACAGGTGGAGCAGCAGCTGAGCAGCTGCAGGCATTTGGCTGCCTGTAGCTTGCTGCTGGTGGCCGAGAACTTCTCTTCATTCTGGTGTTCATCTCTCTGGAGAGCTTGGGAAGTTAGCAGCACAAAGCCAAGTCTTTTCTACTGCAACTGCACCAATGGTGCAAAAGAAGCCAAGAAGATTAGAAGGACTTCACCTACCCCCCATTATTTCCAAAATACTGACATGCATGTCTCCTCCTTGAATTTGACAAATAGAACAGAGAAGACTCTATTGCCTCTGAAAGGTTTCACAAGAAAGGAAGCGTGTTGAAAATGCACCTCAACCACAGGTTTCACATTAAAACGTGATTATTTTTTAGCCTTAGCAACCTGGCAGATAACAGCAGTTATGCCACTTTAGAGCAGACAGCTCTTTTCAAAAGTCTGGACCAAAGCTGAGGACCGTGTTTTTGTTCTCTAGCATGATGACTTCGCTATTTTACCACTGTCTCCAGTCTATGAGACAGATAAGATGTGAACCCATGAAAGCAAGAAACAAAAACCCAAGGCAGTCCTCGTGGAGAGCAGGTACATATGACATGCCCTAAATATGCTGCAAGTAGCTGGTACAAGGCATATGGATGTAGAAAGCAAAAAGCAGAGGCTGCATCTTTCATCTCAGCCACCTTTAATGTCTTTTCTGCTACTCTGTTCCTAAACTTTTATTAGAATCCTCCAGGACAGTTATCCATTCAATCATCTGTGACATATATGTCTGTTCATTCCACTTGCAAATGTGCAATACTGACAGAAATAACTGACTGTCACAATATTTACTTCCAAAATTAAGTGAAAAAAATGTGAACCCAAGAGCTGTGTTAAAACATAGCGCAATACATGTTTTAATGTGTCCCTGAACATGAAAGAAATCCTCTACTCCAATCAGGGGAACATGCATAGGGCTGGCAATCAGGAGGTCCTCAGCTTCTTTCCCATTTCTGACATTCTTTATACTTTGTTGAAGGAAGACTCCAAGGATGAACAAGTTTCACCGCTGCAGTTTTTCCTTACTACAGGCTAGTGACCTGTTTAACTTCCCTAAATCTATCATGTAAGAAGGCAGCTTTATATAAAAATATAGTTACTGCAGTTTGTAAGCTGTCTGAAGATTCATAGCAAACAGGTATTGAACATAGTCCAGGAGCCAACTTTTGCTGGATCTAGAGCTAGAGAAGGATACAGCCTAGCTAACTTCTGCAAATCATCCTGTTTTCCAATGTTAACAGAAATTAGAAATTGAATTCAGTTCGGCTATGTGCTCTTGTCCATTTTCACTGTCTCTGCCTTATTTGCCATGTTAGGTTATATTTGGCACATTCACAAAAACAATGAGGTGACATTCAGAAGCTGCTCACCTCTGTCTCTTCATGTCTTAACCTCTGCTAGCCTCAATGCCAAACAAAACAAAGACAGACCGTCATTCTGTCTGTCTTTACTCTGCCCATCTGCCAGTAAAGGGTTTGAGCACGTTTGCCCATTTCAGTCAAATCTGAAGATTGAAGTTTAAGAGCAGCCAGATAAGTAAATTACTACAAGGTTTATGAAATTCTGTAGCTAAAGAGAGAGACTAAAACACACATGCACCAAGGGGAAGGAAAATTTAATCTCATTTCTTCTGTCTGTTAGCCAGCTACTGGCAATTATTTCCCACAGATAACCTCGCCGAATGGCGCATGGGCAGCTTTGGAGGAGCAGCGTAAGGACAAGGATGCTCCAAGAGAAGGAGTGATGGGCGTCCCCCAGCCAACTTCCTGGGGAAGCCCCGCCCCTTCCGGCTATCACATGACCCCCTTGCCCCAGAAGTCCCTCCCCTCTTCCAGTTACATGGTCTATTTACTCCACCCTTTTCTGCCTTTGGGGGTCGCCATTTTGTAAAAAGCCATACCCCACATGATCACAGAGCGCCCTGTGATCGGTCAGCAGGGCCAGCTAGCTGCCCTTTCCCATTTACCCAGAAGTATGCCAGCACGGAAGTCCCTTCGCCCTATGCACACAGGGCCACTGTTTTGTTTCAGATGCCAATTTATGGTTGAGAGCAGCCATTTTGTAAACTGTGATATCCCGTTGTGTTTTCATGTGATTGGCTCTCAGTCCCCACATCTCTCTCATGGTCAGGAGAGGGGAAGGTCCAGGGGCAGCGAGGGTCAACAGCCCTTGAACTCGGCAGCTTTGGAGCAGTGCCAGGGGGCACAGTCCTCCACGGGACAGCAGCTCCTCCTCCCCTGCCCTCCTCTCACCATGACTCTACAAATACATGTTTAGGCATTTTAATTGCTTTCCTACAATTGCTATCCTTTCAGATAGCTGAGTTTAGTTATCCACAATGTTACTGAAAAACGCTGGGGAGATTCATTGTGTCAGGATGGGCTGAACCCAGTCCTTGAAATGCAGGTTTTCTTTTGTACTTCAGCACTAGAGATGACCTTTTATTTTGACAAATAGGGCATTTCATCTCACATGTTATAATTATAAGAGCGAATATTGAATTGCTTATTGCAGTATACTTATCTTTTAGAGACTCCTTAAAACATAATGACTGCCAAATTACCCTGGAGGAAATGATGTTGCAACACTCTAGCAACAATGTAGCTCAATGAGATACATCCTAGGAAGGAGAGATTAATCTATGTTGAATCATAACTGATTTCAGTCTCTCAGACTCACAATCTTGTATCCACAAGCACCAAGATGCGTGTAAGTAGTCTGCCAAGCATTCTGGCCCTAAGACACCTGTATCCAGGCAATCTGTCCAGGATTGCTTGCAATGACATGGAGGACAAGGGGCATCAGTTTTCAAGTTCCTTCCCACACTTCCTGGGTTTTTCTTAGGAGTGTGCCTATTTTGGATGCGTTTCATCCTACCCTTCAGGAGCTGACAGTGAGAAACCTCTCTATCCTGTCGCACCTCTGCAAGTCATCAGGATTTAGTCACAGTCTCTGTTTCAGATATGCTTGTCCTGAGAAATTGCAAGTAGATGTGTGCTAGGATCTTGATGACCTGCTAGTGTAGGTATCAGCAACACATGATTTTTATAGCCCTTCTCCTCCTGGCATTTTCACCCGTGTGTCACATTCACTCTCCCTTCATATCAATATAAATGTTTTTGATGATTTTCATAGGCCTAGAAGATTCCTGGGTTTCTATTTTCTCATACATTGTAGGCACTTCAGCACCTGCTGGCAATAAATGACGGCTGCCTTTTATGATTCATAAGATTTCCTCTGAAAAGTCTCCCAAGCTTCTGGTACTGTCCCTCAGTATTTCAGCATTATATTATAGTAAAATTTCCACCTTCCTGTCTCAGAATTGCAAAAGAAGATAACAATTCACTTCTTTCTATGCAATCATTTTGTCTATAAATTCTATCATCTAATCCAGTGTTCATATGCTATCTCTATTTTATTTGATTCTGGTAAACCTTATGCTGGGCCTCCCCAATTTATCATGTTCCATTACCCACATTACGGTATCCCTTTTTATGCAAGACAAACTGGAAAAAAGTTTGCCATTGATAGAACAGACAGAAAGAGGTCTGTTAAGTAACAAAAAAAGTATTTCTTTCATTTTTAAATAATATTCTAAGTACTCCTTCTGTGAGTTGTCATAACACCCTTTCACTGATGGTCCTGCTACATTTTTGTCAAGGTCTACCTTATTGGCTAATCAGAACTTTATTGGTTATAATAGAGATGTCACTTGGCATCACATAAAGATCTTGACCCAAGTTCTATATGCAGCATTTATAGTTATATGCAGCTGGCTCTCTCCTCAGATTAGCAGCATAGTGATCACTGGCAGATAGTAAATACAAAGTTTAGTTCACAGATCCCTTTAATGAGACCGTCAGGATGTTGAAAGGAAAACAGCTTTGCAAGAATCAGGCAGATATTTTTAATGAATTCATATTAATAAGAAACTTACTTTCTGCACATGAGTCTACCACAGAGCATGCTTCATACCATAGTAAACATTGAAACATAACTTCAAAAAGCACACAAGGTTGTATCTTTAGTCTTACATTCTGTTAGTACTGTTCAGCTGGAGAAAAAATATTTCATAATAGGAAAAAAATAAACTATTCAAATACTTAATCATCAGACCATTAAGATAATTTGGAAAGTTGTTTCAGAAACATTAGTATGATCATAAAAATCTACTGATAAAAGTGTAAGAATGTAAGCCTTGAAAGACAGATAAATTAAATCACTAAAGAGAGATCGAGCAGCCTCTCCATGCCTGTGTATTGGTTAGGATTGTTGTCTTCCATAGCAGTCCTGAAATGTCATCCAGTTCCAGATACTATAATTCACACAAAGGTAAAATAAAAATGTGTTCCATAGGCTTCTGCATGTCCCTAGTACATCTTTTGTACCCTTACAGCCTAGAAGAAAGCTTAAGAACAGAGATATTTGTTAGACAAAAGGAAACTCCATTTTGCAGAACTGTTGTATCTTAATAGATCTTATGAATCAGGTATCCAGGTAAAGGAAAACATCGTTCCAAGGCAGGCACACCAATGTGACAGAATTAATGTAAAGCTTCTTATTTCCATCATGTCTTTGGTCACAGCCTTCTCTTCTGCCAGACATTATTTCCTTGTTCACGGAGGAAGAAGTTAGTACTTCATTACTTGCTATAGAACACAAAATTCTAAGGAGGGAAAAAGCACTTAACAGTAAACTGCATAGCAACCAAAATCTCACATAGGAAGTTTAAACTGTTGAATAGTTTAGAAGTTTATTCATATATACTTCTGAAGTCAACAGTATGAAAGTAAAGAATAATCTGTACGTGTTTGAGAACGTGTTCTAATAACTATTTTCAGCAGAATAGTAAAGTTATAATTATGTTTAGGTTTCATCATAAGTCTTCCAGACCAAAATCACTTCAAATAAATCTTATAAAATGATAAAAATATTCACGGACAATGCTTAGCCACATAAACAGTGACATTTTTTAGTGACTATTAAAAGGTGAAGAAACAAAATGAAAAATAATCACATCATTTAAACAGTTTCAGTAGTTCTAAATATATGAAAAACAACAATATTTACAAGAATTCAATGTTTCATTCAACTCTAGTCCTTGGGTTTTTTTAAAGTGCTTTCTCGCTGCCTTGTGTAAGCTGTAAGCATCCTGGTTTGTAAGCCAGATTGCCACTTGGCTTCTGTTCAGACCATTTGTGTTTGCCTTTTAGCAGCTTCCAACAGAGGATTTATACCCCCAAAGCTTCCCACCTCCCCAGGCGCACAGTTAACTTTAAATAGAAGTGGTGGTGTAGACATGTTTACCAACCGGCAGCACACTAACACACACGTAAGAAGGGAAACACTGGACCATCAATTTGTCATGCACAAAGAAACTTTATTAACAGGGTGTGAGCGGAGTTGGTTGCCTCTCAGGCTTCTCCAGCTTTTTTCCTTTTTTCCCTCAAACACCGCTCTCTCTTCTATGCCCGTTCTCCTTCCTTGATTGCTGCAGGCCCAGACAGGAAGGTGAATAGACCATGGCACACCTCTGTCACTTAGCTGGAGTTTTTGAAACTGTCTATAAGTTAACTGACTTAAGGATAAGGAAACACATATAGCACCAACCTGCACCCCGTAATGGTCCTACAGGTAGCTCCCCCACAGCCATGGGGAAAGGGAGCTCACACCACCACCACCCATCCTCTCTGTGTGAAACTTACCTCAAAATATCAGTTTCTGATTCACAGGCGCATTGGCTGTTTTTTTCTGGTTCATACGGGAATTTTAGGAATCGCTTGGAGTTTTTCCTTATTGTCCGCACATACATGTTCTTCTGAAGTTGGGATTTTGCATTTTCACAGGCAGTGTTGCCCGTGTCTTCCAGCATGGTGCAAAGCCCCAAAGCCCACCCTAGTGCATGGTCATGCTAGAGGTCTGGGGCTGGATGCAGGGCCTCTCGGAGCAGCTCACTGCACAGCTCACTGCTTTGCATGAGGCAAGCATTGTGCAGGGGCTCCTTGGTGGCCTCCTTGGATGGGTCCATAGCCTTTGGGCATGTTCCAAAGTGTTTGTGGCCCTCCACCCTTCCGGTGTTCCCCCTACTGCATGAACTTCTGCCCACCCCAACATGCAGGGGCTTGTTCAGCTGCCTTGTAAAATGAGGGGCCTCAAACTTGCCTTATAGCTTTTATCTGTTTTCTTTCTATTCCTGTTAAAACTTTACTTATTAATTTCATTAGCTATTATTAAAGAAAGTTTTGTACATTATATACCTACACTTTTAGATGTATATATTTTTTAAGGTATGCACCTTCATGTGTATGTATAATTATATGCTATATATACACACATATAAATATATACATATGAAGTGCATGCATAAATCAATAACATCTATATTTATACATATTTCCACACTTTTATATGCAAATTTATATAGAGAAATAAAAATTTTTTTATAAACATATATTTTTCTCTATATTAGCATTTTGTGGTCCAAATGGGCAGCTAATCACAGGGTCATGACCTTGTCAGAAATGGCAGCTCCCCGCCATAAAACAGCAGCTGAAACAACATTGCAGCCCTAGTGTATTTAGTGAAAGGAGAATTGCCGCGATGAAGCCCTTCCAGCGAAGACAGAAAGGGGAGGCTTGTCCTGATAGCCAGTCACAGGGCTACCTGAGAACTCATGGGGTATGATAGTGTCACAAAAAGCCATCATCCAACCACAAAGCAGTAGGAAAACATGTGGGTTACAACAGTCCATATGCTACTTAGATCACACAGGACAGTTAATTCCTGTTTCTCAGTTCTTAGACCAAAAATAAGGTAGAGCTGGGTGGCATACCTTAGGAATAGGAGAGGGGTAGAGTTTAGGAGAAGAGCTCCAAGTATCACAGAGGTAAAAATGCAGGAAAGCTGAAAACACAAACATTTTGTTCTTTCATGTTGAAGCTATTAAACAGTGAGGGATTTATTTCAGCAGAAATAAGGGAGTACACTTAACATTCTCTTTCTTACTGCAAGACTCAAAACTATTTCATATCAAAGCATCAGTTTACCATTAACATTATTTGGTCGAATGGGACACATGCTGCAAATGCCTGTTTCCAGAAGCTAGAATCCAATTACTGAAATGGATCTATCACACCTTATCTTTTATAACATTTCTTAGTAAATTAGGAACATCTAGTTCTGGGGAGTTTTTTTGTTACTCCAAGAAGAAAAAGAACTATTCTGAAAAGCAGACCAAACATTTTAACTTAACAGAAGCACCCTCTTTTTTCTTTCTTGCTAACCAGTGAAATGGGATTACTTTAACAGATTAACAGGTAAAACATTAAATTCTGTGTTTCAGTGTGCATACAGTCAAATTCACTTCCATCAAGCAAACTTTCTTTCTGCCTTAGTCAGACAGTATCATAGAATAAACTGTTTGCAACTTAGGTGAAGTCCAAGCAATAGCTAACTTCCAGTAAGTGACAGAAGAAGTTATAGTACAGTAATCACAACAATTCCACAACAGTTAATGATATTTATCCTAGAATAAATCTGTATTAGCCTTTACTAATTTGTGTACATCTACTAATGTAGTTCATATCTAGCTGCATTATCTAGTACCATTTGGAAATGGAAAGAATTCTTTGTACAGCGACTTCAGAATTATATATTTTAGAGTGAGATCTGAAATACAGCATATTTTGGTCAGCTAGAAGTACTTTGTTCAAACCAAACCTGAAACATCTCTGAACAGATTTTTAAATTTGATTAGTTACTGAAATAACAGAACTTATGTCAGCCCAGTTTGATGCTGTAGCAGGTCATATTGACACTGAACCAGCCATTACAAGCAGTTGTCTACACAAGGAAAAGGCAACACTGATTTCTGTTTTGAAGCACTGTATTTTCAATCATTTACTTCCTGATTATGGCTGCGAAACTACGAACTTGTGCATTTATTTTAATATACAAATACTCTTTTTCAGTGTAAAACCCTGTATTCACATGCTTATCAGTGAACAAAAGTGTCTTTATGTGATTTTATAACTGCTGTGTTTTCTACAGATTACCTACTTATAGGCCTCATTGTGTTTTTCTCACTTCAAAGCCGGCCTGCAAAAATTATCCTTTGAAAACAATGGAAATTCCTTAGATTCACATAGCACTTCAGAAAGTTTGACTTAATGCTATGACATAGTTGAGAGTCTTTGATCAAAGAATTTCATAACCTAAGCTTGTAAAATATTCAAACCAATCTTTTTGTTTCTGCAGTGCATTCATGAAATACTCTGCCAGCAGTGTTTGAATTTCAGACTTTTTTTAAGCATCTTGTTGATTCAAAAACAATTCTTTTTTTCTCTTTAAAGAATTTCCTTAAGAAATCATAGCTATAGCAAGCACAAAAAGATTGAAATAGAAAAATTGTAATATTATCCATATTATAAGGTTTAGCAGTAGCTAATAATTCATCTGAGAGGTCTAAAACCTCAATTTTCTATTACTCAGTTTTCTGAAAATCTTTTAGGAGTGGGATTTTCCATATGCTTGGTCTTAGCTTTTGGTCAAATTGATTTGGGTTTGGGAATTTTTTTATAAAACACATTTTCCATTGTGCATATGTACCAAAAAAAAGGTATATATACTATTTTTCCTTAGTATGTTCCTATTAAAGTGCTTAAACCAGAAAGTTCACAGCTATCCAAATTGTTGAAATACTTACCCAACCAGAAAAGCAGTGTGAAATGGAGAAAACATATAGAGAATTTTTAACATTTTAAATTGTCTGTAGGTAAATTTTTACCATAGGTCCAGCCCACTAAATTGAAAAATTACTGAAATGTGTCCCAGATTAAATTAAACTTAAGGAATAATAATAATTAGTAGAAAATATATCTAAGATAGGAAATTGGAATACAGCTTCTGGCCACTGAGAAATTAATTTCTAGGGCAGTTTCCAAGGTAGAAAGCATGAGAAAAGGAGCTAAAATGCTTTAGAATTATGCTTGGGTGGCATATAGAAAGGATTGCATGACAAAATTGGAATTACAAGAAACAGAAAATTAAGCTAATTAGTTAAGTAATTATGTTTATGCATTGGTTCAGCCTGACTGGGGTCACCCATAATCTTTATCAAAATCTGTGGTAATAGGACGTACCAATTTTGTTCTTTTCTGTTTTTCTTTCAGTGGCACAACATGGTTATGGATTTTTGTTTTTATTATCAGCCCTATGTTTGTTAAATATCGCTCAGGAGGATTACAGGGCCTTGGCAGGGTGGCACCATGTAAAACAGATGATCTGTAGAATTTTATGAAACTGCATAACTGATTACTCTGACAACATCCTAGACTCAACCACCCAAGCAGACATCCCTTCCAGTTTTCTGTTCCACTGTTGTCAGCATGCCCTGCATTAAGACTTCAGCCACTGTTTTGTCTGTTGAGGGAGTTTTGTTGGAGAGAGAAGAGGTGGGGAAAGGATTTAGGATGTTGAGAAGAAGAGAGAGAATAACATTATGCCATTATAAACTTCACAGGGCACCCATATCTGGAACGTTGTGTGGAAGGCCCTCATGGTCAAAAGGTTTTGGTAGATCTGCAAAAGTTTCAAGGGAGCAAAGATGTAAGTACTCCTCCTCCAAAAAAAGACAAAGATTTTAATCTATTGTTCACTATTTCTTCCCATTTAAGAACTAGGGGGCAACAAATGAGTCTATCAGACAGTAGGCTAAAACCAATCAAATAGCAGCGTTTCTTCACACAGTGTATAGTTATATAGTATATGTCACAGTTAAACTCCAGTAGGCAGCTAAGCCCCACACAGCTGCTCGCTCACTCCCCCACAGTGGGATGGGGAAGAGAATAGGATGGGTAAAAGCGAGAAAACTGGTGGGCTGAGACAAAGACAGATTAAAAAAGAAAGCAAAAGCTGCGCGCGCAAGCAAAGAAAAATGAAGAATTCATTCACTACTTCCCATCAGCAGGCAGGTATTTAGCCATTTCCAGGAAAGCAGGGCTTCATCATGTGTAACAGTTACTTGGGAAGACAAATGTCATAACTCCAAACATCCCCCCTTCCTCCTTCTTCCCCCCCTAGCTTTTATTGCTGAGCACATCATCATATGGCATGGGATATCTCTTTAGTCAGTTGGGGTCAGTTGTCCCAGCTGTGTTCCCTTCCAACCTCTTGCCAACCCCCAGCCTACTTGCTGGTGAGGCGGTGTGAGAAACNCTTAGATTCACATAGCACTTCAGAAAGTTTGACTTAATGCTATGACATAGTTGAGAGTCTTTGATCAAAGAATTTCATAACCTAAGCTTGTAAAATATTCAAACCAATCTTTTTGTTTCTGCAGTGCATTCATGAAATACTCTGCCAGCAGTGTTTGAATTTCAGACTTTTTTTAAGCATCTTGTTGATTCAAAAACAATTCTTTTTTTCTCTTTAAAGAATTTCCTTAAGAAATCATAGCTATAGCAAGCACAAAAAGATTGAAATAGAAAAATTGTAATATTATCCATATTATAAGGTTTAGCAGTAGCTAATAATTCATCTGAGAGGTCTAAAACCTCAATTTTCTATTACTCAGTTTTCTGAAAATCTTTTAGGAGTGGGATTTTCCATATGCTTGGTCTTAGCTTTTGGTCAAATTGATTTGGGTTTGGGAATTTTTTTATAAAACACATTTTCCATTGTGCATATGTACCAAAAAAAAGGTATATATACTATTTTTCCTTAGTATGTTCCTATTAAAGTGCTTAAACCAGAAAGTTCACAGCTATCCAAATTGTTGAAATACTTACCCAACCAGAAAAGCAGTGTGAAATGGAGAAAACATATAGAGAATTTTTAACATTTTAAATTGTCTGTAGGTAAATTTTTACCATAGGTCCAGCCCACTAAATTGAAAAATTACTGAAATGTGTCCCAGATTAAATTAAACTTAAGGAATAATAATAATTAGTAGAAAATATATCTAAGATAGGAAATTGGAATACAGCTTCTGGCCACTGAGAAATTAATTTCTAGGGCAGTTTCCAAGGTAGAAAGCATGAGAAAAGGAGCTAAAATGCTTTAGAATTATGCTTGGGTGGCATATAGAAAGGATTGCATGACAAAATTGGAATTACAAGAAACAGAAAATTAAGCTAATTAGTTAAGTAATTATGTTTATGCATTGGTTCAGCCTGACTGGGGTTACCCATAATCTTTATCAAAATCTGTGGTAATAGGACGTACCAATTTTGTTCTTTTCTGTTTTTCTTTCAGTGGCACAACATGGTTATGGATTTTTGTTTTTATTATCAGCCCTATGTTTGTTAAATATCGCTCAGGAGGATTACAGGGCCTTGGCAGGGTGGCACCATGTAAAACAGATGATCTGTAGAATTTTATGAAACTGCATAACTGATTACTCTGACAACATCCTAGACTCAACCACCCAAGCAGACATCCCTTCCAGTTTTCTGTTCCACTGTTGTCAGCATGCCCTGCATTAAGACTTCAGCCACTGTTTTGTCTGTTGAGGGAGTTTTGTTGGAGAGAGAAGAGGTGGGGAAAGGATTTAGGATGTTGAGAAGAAGAGAGAGAATAACATTATGCCATTATAAACTTCACAGGGCACCCATATCTGGAACGTTGTGTGGAAGGCCCTCATGGTCAAAAGGTTTTGGTAGATCTGCAAAAGTTTCAAGGGAGCAAAGATGTAAGTACTCCTCCTCCAAAAAAAGACAAAGATTTTAATCTATTGTTCACTATTTCTTCCCATTTAAGAACTAGGGGGCAACAAATGAGTCTATCAGACAGTAGGCTAAAACCAATCAAATAGCAGCGTTTCTTCACACAGTGTATAGTTATATAGTATATGTCACAGTTAAACTCCAGTAGGCAGCTAAGCCCCACACAGCTGCTCGCTCACTCCCCCACAGTGGGATGGGGAAGAGAATAGGATGGGTAAAAGCGAGAAAACTGGTGGGCTGAGACAAAGACAGATTAAAAAAGAAAGCAAAAGCTGCGCGCGCAAGCAAAGAAAAATNTAGATATGGTGCTAGATAGAAATAGATAGGTATTTGAGAGCTACAGAGCTATTGGAGAGGGTCCAGCAAAGGGCCAAGAAGCTGATGAAGGGATTGGAGAATCTCTCANACCCCCAGCCTACTTGCTGGTGAGGCGGTGTGAGAAACAGAAAAGGCCTTGATGCTGATCAACACTGTTTTGGTCACAGATCCAAAACAGAGCACCCTATGAGCTATTCCAGCCAGAACCAGTACAGTGGAGTATGCAGGATCTATGTCACAGTATGCTGTAAATGTCACAGTATGCTGTAAATGTAAATGTCACGGGAGTCACACCTGGGCTGGACAAGTTCAGGAGGAAGCCACACGAGGCTTCTAAATATCTACCAACTATTTCTGGTGGCAGAAATTGCTGGAGGATGGGAGAGAACTCCAGAGAAGGATCACATATGCTTTCCCTCTTCTCCCCTGCTATGGACAGCCACTGTTGACCACTGCTGGAGACAGGACAGGTGAGCCCGACCGACCTTTAGTCTGACACAAAGTGATTACTATTTTTAGCAGACCTGCACACAACATTTACAAGCAAATTGCAGTCTTACACATTGACATAATATAATAATGATCTCTGCTTAGTTCTTTATTCCTAATAAATCCTAGCACAAATGACATCTCAATTACCACATTTCATTATAACTCTTAGATAATTTTTCTCTTTTTCCCCAACGGAGTTCAAAACATGGCTTAAAGCACTCCTCATAAAGAAGTAAAATCTTTTTTTCACAGTAGGATGGCTCAAGGGACAGTTTGAGATCCAGTTAAAGAAGGAACTAGTTACTAATAACAAATGCTTTAATTAAGTAAGGTCTGTTTCTTTTGTTTCCTGGGTACTATTGTTATGTTCTTCAATATTATAAACTTTTATTAGAACAAGCACGCCTCTCTAATCCTTACAGATAAAACAAGGTCAGAACATGGACAGTTGTAACATCTGCATGAGTTAGCACTCAGGGCTCTTGGATGTGTGAATTGCTTAATGGGTTGTTAACTCAGATGTGCATTGATAATAACTGAAAGATCAACTTGTCAACATTACTTATTTGGCCACTGATCAAAGCACTATAAGAGGATGAGGGAGATAATATGAAGGTCAGAATAATTTTCTGTAGGGATTTCATTTTGGCACATGAATACCGTTACTCCCTAATAGGTTACTGAGCAAAAAAACAATTAAGAAACCCAGGGTGAGCCAATAGCACAGAATCAGTCGTGGAACAGCATTTCAAGCAAGGAACCAGTCTGAGCCCATGCTGCGTTTAAAACTTGCTGGTGAGCCCAATGAGTCAAAACGCACGAGATATAGATAAAATCTTGTTCAGGGCTCCGAACAGGTTCTCATTTTGGTGTCTCATATGTGTGAAACCTAATTTACAATTCCTAGAGTTTCCTTGAGTTCAAGACCTACTATCCTAGTAACATTCACTAGAGAAGTAAGTCCCTATGGCCTAGTTATGCAAGGAACTCTGCAATAGAATAAAACAATGGCTGCCCGGGAGAGTTTCATCTAATATATATCTAATATTTTGAAGGCAGGCATAGAGGAAAGAAGGTTTCATTCTGTTTCAGTATTCCAGTGAAATTACTTAAATTTTACCAGTTGAATGTTTTTGTTTCATTATGTAGGTTCCTGTTTTCAGGAATTTTTTTTTCTTCTTTTAGGCAGAATTTTGTTATGAAAAGAGCTTGATGGAAAGAAAATAGAAGAGGGCAGACTGTGAGGCGCCAACCTTGGGGCAAAATCATCCACAAGAATCTATGAACTGAACGTGACAATGACTGAAACAGGCCCAACATTTGCATAAACCAGTTCAGTCCCCTGCAAGCTTTTCACTATGATTTTATTAACAGAATGTCACAATTGTTAAAGTGAAAAAGATCAAAAGTGCACAGGTTTTGCCAGGGAATATAGCACCCAAGTATGCCCTCTTACATTCTCTCCAATAAAGGAAAACAGAAAACTAAAGCCAATATATTACCAACCATGAATCCTGGCCAAAAAACCCCTAAGTTCTTCTTCAGTGTATCAGTGGGTTCTATCAGTTTCCTTTAAGGAAAGGAGAAAATAAGTCACATGCCAATGACAACAGCTTATCTATAAAGGATGTGTTGTATATATTCAGTTTCTCTAATTGGAAAAACATCTTATTTCTCCTATATTAGTGGTTTTGCTTCTCTTAGATGGCTTTGCTAGAAGATACTGCAATTCTGCTCAAGTATACTATATCAAATCTATTTTTTTGCGAAAAGAAAAATTACATGTCCAATGTGTCAACAGTGATTCGTGGGCTATAACTGAGCAGGTACAAGTTTTAGAGGTTCTAGGAAAACCCAGGGTATGTGGTATTGAGTTGTATGTGTCACCTTGAATCCTTGCATCATCAGGCATGTTAAAACAAAGCTCCTGTCCTACCACATTGTGGGTTCAGACATATCTGAACAAATAAATCACTGTAATACACAAGAGCATCTACAAAACATGGTTGTCATCTACTGACATTTATTAAGCAAAAAACTGTCAGCAAAAATACATGAAGCTGATGCCAGTCATTGGGAATATGCAACTATTTATATTTAAAAAGACATATATGTCAAAACAGAAAACACAGTGTGATCTGGGATCTCATTACCTACTACAACTTAAAGAAAATGATGCAACATTCCCCTCTAATGGGAAACAATATTTTTAAACAGTGGGATCACAAGTTGTGGTTTCATCATCAAAAGTTTTCTTTGAAGGTAAGAGTAAATTATTGAGAAACAGAAAATAAATCCTCTAAATTTCATAAGACTACCAGCTTATTCCTGCTGAAAAGGATTTTTCCAGAAAAAAAATTCATGTCAGTCTAAAGCAGTTGGCTACCCACTCTTCCATTAGCACATAGTACTGTCCTGTGGATGCTACCACTGGACTAAAAATGAAGATACTCAGGTTGCTCTTCCATTACCATTTTGTTGTGAATTTCTGATCTTCCCTGTTTACATTCATATTGTGGAGCAGTCTTGGAGCACACAAATTGGATTGCTTTCAGATGAAACTAAAGCAGAAGCTGTGCCCCAGAGTGACATACACCTAGTACATTCAAACCAACAACTGGGATTCAGTGCAGAGCAGAGCTAGTCTGAAGTAACACAATGCCCTGCAGATGAATATAATGTGGACAGTGGGTCCTTATCATCATCTGTTTTGCTTTCTGATCTGCTCCAGTTGCACTATTTGTTCATGTGGATCTACTCTCAGCTAGCCAAAATGGAGGTACGCAGACTTACCTATTTCTTTTCTTATACCCTTGCATGGCCCTAAAACAATGTCACAATAAATTATATAACAATAAATCACAAGTGCAAGGCCTTACATGTACATTTAAAGAGTTCTGTAAGGAATGCCAGTACACGGCAAATTTCAAACCCAAGAACATTAATAACATGATAGGATAGAAAACCTATCTCCTATTGTGCTCACTTTTGCAAATAGTGCTAATAATACTACTGGAATTACCTATTTAATATAATCAGTTCTTTACAAAGTTGGAATTGCAGTACTTTCCATACCTTACACATGTTAAAGTATTTTACAGACTAAGTTACAAACTGAGAAGAATAAATCAGTTTGCTTCCATACAAAGAAAACCTGGGGAAGATTCTTGTATACAAATGCCATTTCAATGCACGTGCTCCTCGAGGACATTATCATCCTGCAATGCTATCATCCTGCCTCCGTTTCCTCACAGGGTTCCCTAGAGGTAGGAGTTATCCCTCCACTTTAAGTGTTACAGTCTTCTCCCAGGGGGTCAGTGTACACCTGGTCAAAACTGAATTCCTTGATCAAGACTTTGGCCCAGCAGAAATTTTAACCCACTCAGTAACAGAGAAGCCAATTGCTATAGCCCACAGGTCCCCTACTCTTGAAGAGTACGGAAAGCAACTACCTAGGTCATATCTAATTCATCTTAGCAAGGAGCCCAGACTTCCCACATGCAAAATGCTTCCATTCAAAGGCAGGTTACGCACCCTTTGGTAACCAGGTTTCCTTTCTTTTAAGCCTACTACCCAGCCCAAATGCAGCAAATTTTATCTAGCTGAGTTCTACACTTTTAACTCCTTGGTAATTATTAAAGGTTTGAAAAATGCCACAGTGTGGCAAAAAAAGGGGTAAGAGTGAAAGGATAATGGACTGCCAGATTACCGAGTTCTTCTAAATAATACTTTGAAATCATAAGGAGGTTGAGGACTATGAATAATATCTTCCCCCAAAAACGGTGTTTTACTTAATACAAAATCCTTAAAATAGATGCCTGGGATTTAAATTAGTATGGATTCAGAAGTAAGAGTGCCACCTAGTGAGTCACTATTACCATACTCTGTAGCTCCTTGTTGAATTTATGGGAAATCCCCCACCTGTACCTTTGAACTTGGGGGAGAGTGTTTGGGAGGTGTCTTCTTATTTTTCTTTATGCTGTACTATATAGCACATACAGAAGTTAAGAGCTTAATGCAAAAATCACTGGGGGCAGATTCTATAGGCTATGTTATTCAGAGGGCAGACCAAGTAATCACAAACCATCATTGTCCTTAAAATCTATTAAGGTAATTAATTTCAGCTGGAAAGCTCTGACAGGCTGGAGAAAAGGGATGTTCAGCAGTGGTGTTAATATATATTCTGTTTCTCTGACATATGTGCTAGTATTACTTCATCTTGTGAAATTCAAATAGTCCTTGAGGACAGGCTCCATCTTTCTCCGCAAATGTACCTAACCCAGCTGGTAAGTCATTCATTCAGAGCAAAGATGGGAATGGCGCAGATGCTCTCTGGTCTAACTTAATAATAAAATTCCTGTTGAATCTCACCAATGTGCAACACGTAAAACTCCGTGAATTACTGTTTGTTATTCATCAGACAACTGCAGTCAGTAAAGCAAAATACGCCAAAGTCTGACTAATATTTGTAAAGAAGAAGTTTATACTGAGACAACAGCAGCATATACTCTGTTCCTAAGGGACAATATAATCCTCGATCTGTCTGTTCCATCGCCTAGTACATACTTTTCTAAAATTTATGTTTTTAATTTCTACATACTAATTTCTAAACCCCACATGAAGTGTCTTGGAGATGTCTCAAGGCTTTTCAGCCAGCCAGTAAAATCTTACAATAACAGATTAAGTCACACAGGGGTAAATAGAGGAAAGGAAGGAAAGCAGGAAAGGGGCAGCCAAGGCCACCCCGCAGGATTCCCTTTCCTTCCCTGCTCTGCTGACTTCACCTCCCCAGCCATTCCCTTCCTCATGCAGCCACTTCCCCTGACCAATTCATATCTACCCCTCATATCACCCCACTAAGCCTCCCAGATGCCCCGCAGAGCCAGGCCAAAGGCTGCAGAATGCACTGGAAGACATGACTCTACCCTTATGAAGGAGGTAAAAACAAGTTCTTGCTGAGGGAGGAGCAGTCCCTTCCCATACTTTTCACTCCCGCCCCTCAGCAGGGGCTGCACCCTGTGAAGGTAGCAGATGGGGATGGACCAGCTCTTCCAATCCCCAGCCGAAGGACAGGCAGTCCGCTACTCTCTGCATATTGCCACCCTAGTCAGCAGCCGAATTCCCTTAAGCCTCCAGTGAGCTCTGAATTTTCCCTTCCTATAACTACACACTTTGTTCAAACCAGTTCTAATAAGCCAATATCACACTCATTCTTCCCCTAGAAATGGTTACTTGCATTTTCTATGTGCTTATGTGCATTCATGACTGTCATCCATTTGGATGTATTCCCAGAGCTGCTTTTCATTTGACAGCCATTGTTTTCTGTAATTTTTATACCTTGTAACCATGTCTATGGGAGTGCTATTTTGCTCTGTCATATGCCCAGAAGGGTCATTTACAAAAGAAGAAAAATATCATTGTCTTTATTTAACAGCTAGTGAGGCTCAGACACAGGGGTTAAGTAACTTACCAAGCAGAAGTCATTGGCAAAGCTGGAAATAAGCCAGTTATCTTCCCTCTTTGAACATACTGCCTTCTGGACTGAAAAAAACCCACTGCTGATTGCAAAGGAACAGATAAAATGATAAATATCGCTGGTTCCAATTCTATTACATTATTAAGTAAATCTTCACTTGTCAGGTAAAGCCATTGGTAACTCACTGTAATTAGTTTCAGCTCAGTGCTCGTAGCCTGCAGGAACAAAGGCACTACATTGAACATCCATTTAAAAAGCAATTCCATAACTTTGAAATGCCACTGGTTTGCCATCACTGATTTTGTAATTATTTCAGATCATTTCATAATATTTAGGAAAAACTGTCTAAAAGTACTTGTATTACATACAAGTTCATTTGTGAAAAACAGCTACCTAACCCTGAAGCTGTTTTTTCTTTACTGAGATGGCTCTTTTATGTCTAATTTTTATTAAACGGTAGTGATCAGACAGATATTCAACATAAACTCAGAAGCTAAACATTAAAAAAAGGTGCAGTAAAGGCTACAAATCTCAAAGCAATTCAAGCAGAGAATAGAAAATGACAGATCTGGTGGTTACATTAGCTGCTCACACAGTATGTAAGTAATATTAATACAAGTGTGGACCTTTAAATATGTTCACAGAGTAAAAAGCCCCCTAAACAAATTGATCAGATAAAAATCCTCATTCTAAGTCTGCAAACCACTCCTGGAATCCCATGAAACAGGAAACTTGAGAACCTGATGACATTTTTTGATCATTAGTAGCAGATGCCCCAGGAATGACATTTAGGCATTAGGAAGAGGACCCAATAACCACAGATGTCCTTTTCAGCTGTTGTGGGCTTTTTGGTTTGCCCAGCACCCTACCTGTAAAAACTAGAGCTGTCCAATTTCTTTTATCTAAATTCAAGTGGTCTCCTGTTGGAAAGGATGCCTGGCAGTAATCAGGAGACAAGAAACTGTCGTATTACTGAAACATTACTCTGCAAAGGAGTGAGGAAAGAGTTGTTCCCACATTTTTTTCTGAAGTTATTGGTTAGAAGGCTGTTCACTTTCCCCATTCTGTGCTGGACTTAATGTTTTCTGTATTTTGCACTTCAAAGCTGTAGTAATTCCACTGAAAGATGTCCTAGGAAGATCACCTTTAAGGTGAAATGGAGAGGAGCATGCCCTGGATGGGATGCATTACCACAATCAACGACGTGTTCTCCTAGTCCCTCAGAAGCACAGATCTAGACAGGAAAGGGGAGGTGAAATCAGGGAAGTCTAGAGGTTCCCTATTGTAAGATTACGGAGGAAGTCTTGGTGAGTAATGTAGACAGGATCAAGACAAAAATTCCTACTGTATTTAGTTTTGTAAGCTGAGCTTTTATTGTTAATGATGATGATCTTGTACTGCCGAAATTTATATTTTCAGAAAAAACAGTAAACTACTATTGACAGATGAAAAACTGATTAAAAATTACGATTTATTTTTGTTATTGCACTAGTGCTATATATTCTAATCAATGATTTCTTAAGGCTAGACCTCTATATGAAATAAGACAATCACACTTACTAGTTCCTAAAGGTACTGAATTAGAATTAGGAATTTCTAATTTAGAAACTTTTTAGGATGTCAAAATTTTTCACATTGCTGATACAGTATTTGTTTTAAACAGTTAAATGAGAGAATCATTACTGTAATTATTCAAGTTCTGTTCAGCTAGTTAGGACTGATAAAAATCAAAACTTTCCTTCCAAGGTGGTAACTATAACTTGATACACTTACAAATGGACAATACAAGAAAGAAGCATTGTTCCATGATAAACATATATGAGCCTCTCTATATAGTCTCTTTCCTCTGAAAAAAGGGATGGTTTTTTTTTTTCCCCTAGGTTATTAGTTTTACTTAGTAAGTACATCATCCATAAATTTTTACACAGAAGAAAACTGACTTTTGAAAAAAGAGTACTGAGTAACTGATAAAAAAACCTTTTAAATCATAAAGTTCATATGATACTAAGAAGCCTGGAAAATCCAGGATCAAGCTGAATGTACGGCAAAAAGGAACAAAATTCCTTGCGATATAAAAAGTACCTGATTCAACTGAGCTGTTTCCAAAGTCAACTACTCAAAACTACAAAATTATTACAAAATTACACATTTTCTATTACAAATATCATAATAGGATTCTTACAGTAATATTCAGTTCCAGCTTCAGACATCTAACTTCAGGTGTCTCAAATGTAGGTGTTGACATGTGAAATAAGTGCCTATGCCTCCATTACAGTGAATGCGGATCTAGTCTGTGTAGTCATTTGAGCCTCAGGAGGACCCAAGGGCAGAATCCAGTTTCCTAAACACGTGTGCCTATGGTCATCTGAAGTGTTCTGACAGACCCAAAATACAACATCAGAAGATATTCGTGGGACTTGGAGAAGACTTGCATCTTTTGGACTGGCAGCTGCAGAATATTTGAAGGCATGCTGAATGATGCTAGAAGCCTAGGTTTATAGAAGTGAATCCTGCCTAGGCTCAACTGTGGGATATTCCTCCAATTCTGCAGGTGGTAGGCATGTAAGGCACTGCCCAGTCCAAAGTCCTACGGAACTTTTGTAAAAGGTTCTTCACCTGACCACGCAAATTGTCCTGCTCCTTTCTCACCCAGAGCCTGCCACAGAGAAAGAATCCAGTGTCCTGTTTTTTTGTGAAGGGTAGCCAGGTACACCCGCCGCACCTTAGTGAACTGCCAGCTCTTCTTCCTCCCTGAACCAATGCAGACTCTGCTTGGTGAGTGGACTGTCTGTGGGTGGGAGAAGTCCAGAACCACAGTCAGAAATTTATTTTTTTCCAGTACGGGTAGTCCTTGGATGTATCCTACACCTTAAGCGTAGTGCAAGGTCAAGGGAAAGCCACACAGAGGATGTGCTGTTGGGGCAGAGGGGAAAGAAAAGAAAGGGAGAGTCTGAAGCTGGTATTTTACCAGCTTCATGCCATGCAAGAATGATAAACTGCAGTCCTGCCAGAGCTGTTTCAGATAATACCCAGGGTGTGGAGTGCATTCATTGTACGCAGTGTATCATTTCCCTGTCAAAACTGTAGCTGGTTTCAACAGAGGCAAGGGAGGGGGAAGCCATGTGCATCCTCTGATAAAGATATCTAGGAAGAACAAACTTCTTCGTGTGGCACATGTTCATTTCTTGCCCAAAATTATGATCATTTATGTGGTGAATGCACAGCAGTCTCGTAATCCTTTTGCTAGCAGCAAAAACTTTTGGAAATGGTAGCAGCAGCAGAGAACAGTCTGCTAACCAAAACCATAAGCATATTTGCTTGCCAGATCCTATAACAATTTCAACTTTTAAATTTTATTTTAGAAAAATATTTACTGATGCTGCCTTGATCCCTTAAAATAACTTATCTTCCTGTAAGATTCTCCTTAGTCATTCATTCCCAGAAATCTCTGTACTTGTAGAGCTATTTATTAGCATTTTTAGAGCAAATGAGTGAACTAGGCTAGTGGATTGATTTTGATTTGTCAAAATCACTTGTAAAAATATCCTCCTATATAAATATTATACATCTTTAAACGTGCATTTTTTAAGAAGGGCAATTATAGTTAAAACATTATGGAGTCCTGTATAAGATAAATATACAGCCAATGCGAATTTATACCAATTGCTATGTAAAGTACAAACAGTACGGGACTGCTGGAGTCCCACAGAGCCCATATTAATCCAGGATTCACACTGGTGTAGTTGAGAGAAGAGTGCAAGGATAGTTTCAGCTTCCCATCTGCTGGCAAACTCTCTACTCAAGCATAACAGTACATAGACTAAACTGGTATGTAAGGTGACAGA
>WAAD01040269.1:28542-55580 GCA_013389945.1 Fregata magnificens | reverse complement strand
CAGAGGCAACAGGCACAAACTGAAACACAGTTTCTGAACTTCATGAAACACTTTTTTACTGTGAGGGTGACCAAGCACTGGCACAGGTTGTCCAGAGAGGTGGTGGAGTCTCCATCCTTGGAGAGATACAAAAGCCGTCTGGACATGGTCCTGGGCAACAGGCTTTAGATGACCCTGCTTGAGGAGGGATGTTGGACCAGATGACCTCCAGAGGTTCCTTCCAGCCTCAAATATTCTGTGGTTTTGTGAAAATTTCTTGCAAGAATATTTTTTCATCTTATTCCATCTACATTTTAGAGTAAATTATAAACAGTCTAAACTAAACATAACCTACATTACACTTTCAAGTTACCAAATAAATTGTTTGAGTCAGAAAGGCTAACGTTAATCCAGATTTTCTCCTGTGAGGCATTTGCATTCAGATGTAACCTCTCAGGTGTGAAAACATGTTTTCTTTCTCCAGGCTTAATACCTCAATCATATATTGATCAGACAGTATGCAGTGAACGAAGCAGTGTTAAAGCCAGTAAACATGCATTTCACTCAGTACACATCATCTGCCTTGGCTACTAAGGATCTATCCATGTAATCCACTTTTCTATAGAATTTTCTCTAAACATACACTGTGTTCCTAAAGAAACCATATGGTTTTATCCTCTATTTTACTCACTACTTTTTCCACAAAAAGTTAACCATGTAGACCGGGCCAACAAAATTTCTTCCCAGGAGATAAAATTTTGTAGACAATGAGCAAATGACAAAGCCCTTTAAGTTGTATACAACTAAACTGACTAGAAGATCATATATGCAAATCTACAACTACATTTGTTTCTATCCTAGTGCTTTAGAGGTCTGAAATGTGGGGATATATTTCATATGTCAGTACAAAATAGGTAATACAAAATTAGATTATTTTTAACCGTAATGGGAGTTTCCCATAATCTTGTATTGTATTTCCAATATACAAATTCCACTCAATGCCCCCCCCCCAAATCCTCTTTATTGAAACAGTTCTAATTTAAAGCCTAAAAGAGCCATTACACATATGAAAAACTTGTTATTGAACTACTGAAGTATAACTGTTTAGTGTACAGCATACACAGAATTCATTGGTCACAGCAAAACTAGAGGGCATTTTATTTTAGCTGCTCAGCATACGAACAGATCTGTTTCCCTGTTACATACAGACGAAACTAAATTGAAATTACCAACATTTGAAAAGAAAGGGAAAAATTGGAGCCTACTTCTGGCAATCCTCAACATGCAGAGCTTCCGCTGAGCCAAAAGGATATTCTGTACAGAACAGATTTGCAGGGCTTGGTTCTTTCAGGAACCTGAGTTTGACAAGTAACTTTTGAAAGTGCACTCCTAATCAGTATCCTGATAAAAATGTTAGCTTACTGTGAGAACATGTCATGGTTATAATAATTACAGTAATTTAGCCTCAGTTTTTAGTAAACAGTGGGAAATATATAACTAAGAAGGAGCATCTACAAAATATTTTAGACCTAAGAACAATGGAATGAATGAAAGTGTCTGTATGTCACTGAAATTTAGTGGCATGGAAAATTAGGCCCACACTACTAAGAGCTTACAGAAATGTAAGATCACCTCTTCCCAATAATTTACATAGCAAATATGATAGTGTTCGGACTCCATATTATTTTATTCTGATCCAAGCAATGGAATTTATCTCATGTACCTTGAAAGTTAAGGGTGCAGTCAGAAAGTACCTTGTTTTCTTCAAACAGAATTTTCCTGTTCTGTATTGTACTTGCTGTCACTTCTAATCAGTTCCATGTGTCACATCTAAGAAAAGAAAGAGAGATCCTGTAAAATCCAACATGTGTTTGCAAGGTGTTGGGCCACTACAGCTAATAATACTCAATATTTGTTTGCAGCAGCACCTAGAAACCAACAAGCCAGATGCCTGTGCTGACAATATCTCAGGTATCTTGCAATCTATACCTGATTCTCAAACAAATTATAAATATGCAACTTGTTAGTCATTACTTGTGTCAGTTGCCCATGGCTTTTCAAGGCTGCTCTTTGCTTGAACATCTTTCCTCTGTTACCCAGCAGCTTTCCAGAACCATGGTGTCCAGAAAACTGACCATAATGTTCTAGGGTTTCATGTAAACCCCACTTTATTTAGCCAAATAAGGTGATGATTTAAATTTGACAGATTCCCACTCTAGTTTATGCTTTAAAAAGTCATTTTTGGAAGGGGGGCTCAGCTATAGAACAAAGAACATCAATTATTTACATGACTATCCAATCAGTCAGTGAGTCTCAAATCCAATGTCTTGGCACTGCAGGGGCACTGACTCTTCAGGGGTAGCAACCACGTTATTTCACCTGCAAGAAGGAAATACTGACCGGAGCAGCTGTGACATCCACTCCCTGCATAGACAGATATACTGAAGTCAAGATCAGACAAAGTGAATTAGAATTATGTATTACCTGAATGAAGGAAGTGGGGAAAAAACACTGAGTTTCTACATTAGAGTCATAAACTAAATGGGAGTAGAAGTCTACAGAGAGAAGAATTAAAGAAGTTCCATTGAAAGGCCTGATGGAGAACATCTTTACAGTGAAATAGTGCTAACACATTTTTATAGACAGATGATTGTCATCACGATTGAAATGAGCAAGATTTAAATAGCATATAAATAAATAAAAAAGGTGGGCAGGCATTTGTCTCACATGCTGAATAGATAATTTTATCATTTGCAGAGGAATAATGTCAGTTTCTCTACATTCATAATTTTTGTTCAAGCAGGTTCTTAGGAAAAATTAAAGCAGTCATAAATCATGCGAACATAAGAGCCTCTGATCTAAAATAAAATTCCTGATAAAAATGATAGGTGCAATATAAATGTTGAATGAGTAAATGTTATCTGAACTGAAACAGCACTGATTAATTCCAAAAGCGACCTGGGGAGTGGCTTTTATACTTGTTACACCAACTACTTGCTCTTGAACATTAGCTGTACAAACTCAGAGAAATCTCCAGTGATCATCTGTTCAGAAATTTAATTTTGCATTTGCAGTGTTTCTGTGGATTGAAATACAGAGTTATGAGCATCTCTGGCCTCCACATTTAGCTTGCATTTGAATTGCCTCTGGGCTGTATGGCTGCTGCAGGCATGTGCCACACAGTTAGTGGAGCACAAGTCTACAGTTAAATCAGAGCTTCCCGTTAAGTCAGCTCTACAAATCTTAACACTGCAGAACTGCAGTGCAGAGAGACAAGGAGGACAAAGCAATGCAGTTATTTCCATCACTGAGCAAGATAAACAGAGATACCTGTAGGTATTAGAGATTCAGCTGTAGGGTATCAGCAAAAGTGTCTCAAACACTTGGAAAATTAGCAGGCATTTTCAAATGCCCCCAAACTGATCCTGTAGCACTTCCCAGTTATTATTCCGGCAAAGCTGTAAATGAAAAGTAGGTAGAGGTAGTTGATGTTGGTCAAGGTGGACGGGGGAAAAATAACATTTGCAACCCATAGCTGATAACCCACATACTAACAGAATGTTCTCCAGTAACGTGGAAGAAAGTAGCACTGCCTTAAATCATATGGGATGAAGCTGTTCAGTGCGTATTGTCTCCAGCATGCTACCACTCAGTCTTCCTTTAAGTTATCAATATGAAACAATCTATGTATAAATGCTCAGAGTTTCCCAAGGCTGGAAAGTGGAAGTTGAGGCTCTGATACTCCCTATATGAGGAATGCAATAAGCCAGTAATACATCTAACTTCTGAAAACAGGAGCTGAGGTAATCTGGGGTCCTGTCCAGGAAGAGAAATATGCTTAGAAGGAAATGTAAATTGAAGAGGATTACCTTTCAAGAAATGTATGAGACCTCACCACAGCATCTATATGAGAGTAATTGTATGAGTTAAGTATGCTTTTCTGTTTTGATGACAACTAGTAAAGATAATAGGTCCTCAACATACAGGATAAGATTCAGTTCATAATTTAAACAACTCCATTGATTTTCTGAAGGCACATGAGCTGTCTAAGCCCCCGTTACAATTAATAGATATTGAGAAAATCTAGATAGATAGGTAGAGTGTGATTCAGGTGATGAGCCGCTAGGTGACTGCCCTATACAGGGCCAAATTGCTCTCTGGGTTTCATTAATGATATTGAATATATCTTCATTGACTCGTTGGAATCAGGCGACCAGTAGACATCTACATTTTAAACACAAACTGAATCCCACTCCAGTGATAGCCTTTTTGCCAGACATATATGCCATGTAGTATAGGTTCAATTTCCCTAACAACTACAGCTCTTTATTTGAGGGGAAAAGGGAAAACAGGAATGGCTTGCTTAATTTATATATTTACACATAAGAACAACAGCAATGGAAATCAGTGCATTTAGGAATTTGGCAATTCTACAATTTTAGATAATAATTCTTTGGGTTTCTCTGAGCCCATGTTTCTTGATCCCACCACACTTCCTCCATGGTCTCAATGACAGGCAAAAAATATCCAGAAAAGGTTCTCCTCTACCTAGACAGAAAAGCTCTGCCAGACCTTGAACCAGTGTGACCCAATCTAATGTGTCAGTGTTTTGTCAGATCTGTAGCTGTCATCACCCATTAGATCTAATCCAGCAGCTCAATTATAGTGACATATACAGTCCATGAAATTTATATACTGAGAAAAAGAGAGGCTTTCCTTTTCATTATTATGAAGATAACAGAGTACAAAAATTGTGTGGAATTCATCAGCAGTGAGTTCCTGCTAAATCACAGAGCTAGTGCTCTGACTGTTCTTTCTAATAAGGAAAACATGATAATCCATATGATGAAATGATAAAATGATGAAATGTCTCATCACCACTGATTTGGCTAGCTCTCCAGTCAAGAACATACCTAAGCCATTTCTTAACTCCAAGCTGATTGCTTGTAATATCAAACGCATTATGTGGACACATTGTCCCACGTAGTTGAGTACCAATCACATGATGGTCCTCAGCTGCTGCTTCTATCAAAACTTACAGTCATATTTAGGACACACTGCAATGCAGGAATCATCAGTACCCTAGCTAACTTCTGAAAACAGAGCGCAGGTACAGTGCCCCGAACACATGTATATCCTGCTTTAGACCTGATCAGTCTCATACTGAGCCAACATGGGTTTTCCTGTACACTTGTCATGTATAGAGCCAGCTTGGTATCTTTAAACCTGAGATTTACACAAGCCCACTCTGTGCACAAAATAATAGGTATGTTACCAGCAATATATATAATTTCAAGTTAATACTAAATCACCTTTCAAGCAATATATTGTCGCATAGCATTGCTCAAGAGGCTGATTGATAGCAATTAAATGATAGAGAGTTTATACTACTGGAAAATAACAGTCTGTATATTCAGTATGCATATTCTCATTGAATTATTATTCCTATCAACATTGATATACTCAGAATACATTACTGTCTGGTAATAAGGATCAATTCTGCATCAAAATGAGGAAGGAAGACTGAAGTGGTAAACATTTCAGTGAAATACTATCAGTGATCTTTAATTATATTTATACCATTGTTAAATCTCATCCCATGATTAACAAATTCAAATTAATAGTACAGCTTTATGAGTGTCCAATAAAAACAATCTGAGTGTGGAATAAGAACCTGTACCTTATTTCCAAATATTCAGCTCATTCAAGTTGACAATTACAGAAATTGTTAACAGTAGCCCTTAGGACCCTAGTCATCTTCCAAGACAACAAGAGAATAAAGAGCTGAGCCTCCCACTAGGCAGATGACCAACATCTCCTTTGACAGAAAATTGATCACTCATCCTAAAACATGCAGGAGTCTGTCTAGGACTAAATAAATCTTTAGCAGACACTAGCAACTTCATCAACTACTGCCAGCACATAATCTTTTGTAAGCAAGCTAATCAAGAAACAAGCAATCAGAGTCTCCTGTCACCTGTCAGTATTCTGGGCAGACATCAGGAATGCTGCAGGCCAGAAACAGCACAGGAGCAGCACTCTTCACTTTGATAGCTCATCTGCCCCAAGTCAGAAACAGAGGCAATCATTCATAGTTACTCTGCACCATTCAATATCACTGATTTTTGAGCAAGTGCATTGCTACTCCAGGGACATGCAGGAATACCTGGGTATTCCTCAAAATAACTGGATAAATCCTTCATTTCATACTCAATTTTATTGTTCACTCTTCACCAAAAAAAAGTAAATATGGAAAATATTTTCAGCACCTGTTATCGTGTGTGTGTGTGTGTGTGTGTGTGTGTGTGTGTGTGTTGATGATGGCCACAAAAAAGCTATGGATAAAACTGTATCACTTTGTCATTTCCACTCACTCATTAATTCATCTATGACCAAACTACTTTTCCCAAGTGTAAAAATTCTGCTTCCTTGGTAAATAGTCCCATGACCCAGTTTAGTTTTACATTTGCAAGAAGCTTTAATCTTTAAATACTTTCTTTTTAATATCTTGTATCTTACATCATCAATTTTCTTCCATTGGAAAAGCAAAATCTTCACATTCCAGTGACATAGAGAGCCATGTGCCTCCAGTCTTGCCTCCAGTCTCCTCTATTGTGCTTGAAATAGAGATATTACTAGGGGGAGAAAATTAGTTCCAACCATTCCTAAAAGTAATTTTTTGTTATTTGAATTGTATTGACTATAAGTCTTCAATCCCTTAAGACCTGGGAGAGCTGGGATCATGGGAGTAAAGGCAAAATGATATGAAGATAATAAAATAGTCTGATCAGAAGAATCTTAAACTAAGATTGTTATGTTTGCCTTGTAAGTGAAAATAATAATCAATCTAAAAAAAAAAAGGGATAAAAATGGTTATTTTTCTCTGCTCTTTTCCCTTCTTTCTCCACAAGAGGCTTCTGCTCCCTCAGTTGGAATGCAGGTGCCCAGACATCTGATTTTGCTTTCCATGCATTTGAAGAAAAGGAAACTTCTTGTGGGAGATGTGGTGGGAGGCAAAAAACAACGGACAGTAAAGGAGGAATGGGAACCACCATATGCTATTATTAGTAGCAGCATTAGTATTAGTATTTCAAAAAGGTAAACAAATTCTTGGTTTTACCCTTCAATCCTAATTTAAGTCTGTAAGGCTGTGATCACATTGCCCCAAAGCCTCTTACAGAGAGGTTGGAAATTATTTTAAACATTTTCCTTGCAAAAGAACTCTGTAAAATTAAAAGAACATGTACACAAATGTCATAATAATAAAAAAAAAGAATTTGAATACTACATGTTCAACAGAGACTGAAAAGTATTTAAAGTAAATTTATTAGTAAGTTGCATAGCAGTCAACATAAGCTATTATTTACATATTAGCTAAATGAATATGTAAATTTTAATTTATTGTCTTGAAGTTGCATTCAGAATCAGCAGAATGCTGTCTAGAGAGCCAAAGAACACCAGATTTTTGCTGCATAGTGTCTGTCTAGCTTGCTGTGGTTCCTAGGGATTTTGTCTATGTCCATATCTACAATGGCTTTTTGTATATAAAAAATATGTAAGACATTTGTATTTGTGGTTTGGGAAAGAACAGGGCAATTATAATTGTCACCTTTAGGCAATTTGAAAGAGCTGTAGTTCCTCTGGCAACATCAGAGAATTGCACCGCTGTTGGTTTTGAGGCTCAGACATGAGTAACACAGGATGGTGGCAGAAATGCCATATTGCCCCCAAGTTTTCCATAACCTTTTGTAAACTTCTGCATTTAACTAAGTTCTCTAAAAGCAAAGACTAAGACATCATAGCTAAAAAAATATGGAAGAAGTTACATAAATAAAACTTTGATTGAGGAATGTACATAAAAATCCATTGGGAATTTATTTGTAACACTGATGATCCATAAAGCCTGACACAAGTGATCCAAGAAAGAAAACTAAAATGCCATATTGCAGCTTGCTTTTAAGGCTACGATCTGCTCAGATGGTCTCTAAAACCCTAAGCCATTTAGGCTGCGGTACTAACCTGTGGAAGGTGTTATGTCCCTGTATCCAAACAAAGAAGAAATCCCAGTGCAGGAAGAAAAAAAAGTGTAGTCTTACAAAATCTATGTAAGGGCTTTCTATTCTGAACAATCTCTGATCACCTGTGTTCTTGGTGAGTCCAGTTCAATAGCAGAAAAGGCCTGTCATGGTTTAACCCCAGCCAGCAACTAAGCCCCACACAGCCACTCGCTCACTCCCCACAGAGAGGGATGGAGGAGAGAATCGGAAGCGTAAAAGTGACAAAACTCGTGGGTTGAGATAAAGACAGTTTAACAGGGAAAGCAAAAGCCACACGTGCAAGCAAAGCAAAACAAGGAATTCATTCACTACTTCCCATCGGCAGGCAGGTGTTCAGCCGTCTCCAGGTAAGCAGGGCTCCACCACGCGTAAAGGTTACTTGAGAAGACAAACGCCATCACTCTGAACGTCCCCCCCTTCCTTCTTCTGCCCCCAGCTTTATATGCGTCATATGGTGCGGAATATCCCTTTGGTCAGTTGGGGTCAGCTGTACCGGCTGTGTCCCCTCCCAACTTCTTGTGCACCCCCAGCCTACTCGCTGGTGGGGTGAGAAGCAGAAAAGGCCTTGACTCTGTGTAAGCACTGCTCAGCAATAATGAAAACATCCCTGTATTATCAACACTGTTTTCAGGACAAATCCAAACCACAGCCCCATACTAGCTACTGTGAAGAAAATTAAGACTATCCCAGCCAAAAGCAGCACAAGCATATAAGCCCCCTGCAAACTCCAGGCCACAAAAGCATCCAGAGCTACACCAGGTATTGAGAGTCTTCATTGCTATCCGTAAGAGCACGCTCTGAAGTGCAAGCTTGTGGGGGTACAACGCGAAAGCCACAATATGAGGCCACCTCTTAAGGCAGTGCCCAGGATGGAAGAGTAGATGCTGAGAGGTCAAAGCGGGCAGGAATGGTCCAGGCAAAGCAGGCTTGCCAGAAGAGATTATTTCAATGGAGCGAAAAACTGTGGGATACCTGCTGAGCCTAATGAAGATAGCACAGATCCGGCCAATGTTAATTGCACAGCAGTTACACCTTTGCATGCAATTCATAGGCTGATTTTATTTCTGTGAAAACAAAAACAACACCACAAAAAATATTATACTCTATAAGCAAGAAACATACTGGAGCATTGGTAACTGAATCAATTTTTTTCCTTAGTTTGTTCAGACATTCAGAAAGTAATCAAAACCACTGTATTTCTTGTTCTAAAAAGAAAAGTGCGTCCATTGTTCCAAGAAACTTGCGCTAAATCAGAAAGGAAAACTGACTTTCCTGTATGCACATGGTACTATTCAATTGCTTAAGATATCCAGCCTGGGCAGGTTTGAAAACTTGGAAGCATACTTATCTAATGCCTTGTGCTTTTAATATTCCTACCACAAAGAGTGAGTTTGGTGCCCTCACTTTTTTCAAGCAGTGGTAAATAGCCATTCACGCTAGAACACAATGACTTTACTTAAGTAGAAATTTGAAATGGGATGATTGCAAATGGGCTGCTTGGGCTCCCAAGGGAAGAGTGGGAGGGGGAGAATTTTGTCCTTTGCGAGAAGGTGCCAGGTATATTCAACTCAGGGTATTGCTACCTTTAACTGCCACCAAAGTCTTATTCTTTTTGCCAGTCTTTCCAGTAATACTGCCAGGTCTTCACATGTTCCTAAGACTGAGAAACAGCAAATGAGTAGGCGCTTCAGCAAATGAGTGTCAGAAGGACAAACTGCAGTGCAGTGAACAATAACTCCATCTTATACTAGAAACTGTATAAAAAACATGACAGCATGACCCCATTTATTTTCCGGAAGTAAAAAGAAAAGGCTATTTAAAATAATGAAAACACATTGATTTTACTACAGAAATTGGAACTTATTTTACGGAACTTAGGAGTAAATTAATTATGTATAGCCCTATTCTTAAAGATGAAGCGACATATTTATTTTAATTTCTATATCCGATCTGTAGAAACTTCTCTCTTTTCAGTGTTTGGCAAAATGAAGCATCAAAAAGAAATAGTCAATCCTCTCAACAACGGTAGGAAGCTAAATGTATCCATTAATTAGTTTTATGACCTGATGAGCATAGATACCAGCACTGATTAGCTGATCACCTCAGGAGTGCTTGTTACATTTATAATGAAGCAAGTCAAATAATACAGTTTGTATTTGGGAAGCTGGAAAAGCTGAGCCAAATAGTCACTGATATGACCTGGCAAAAATCGATAGTGCTAAATTTGCACCTCTGTTCCTAAGTGGCAGTAGGTGGTCATTTGGTTAAAGCCAATTACGTTAAACTGATCTACTGCACCAGTGACAGCAAAAGTCAGAATTTGTTGATTTCTGAAGTTACGCTGGATTTCACAAATCACTGTGTGGAGTCAGCAGCAAGAATATGTGAAATGAAGACGATGATAATACTTCCAGTGCTTCTGACTGACAAGCACCAGTCTACAGTAAGGAGTTTTGTTACTTAGATGTCAACAACAATTTTAAAGGATATTGCTACACTGAGTTCTGTCATGTTTAAAAGTTTATGCTGACAGCTTGGTTGTCATGCAGGAAAATGAGGTGGCACGCTATGGCAGAAACAAGCAAGAATAATGAACAACTGTATCAGTTAAACCAAAAAGTCTCATGATGAAGATCTGGGATTCTAATGATGACAATGCTGCTATTGAACATGAAAATGTATACAGCCATTTAATCCCCATGACTACTGCAACATGTAGAGAGAACTATGTCCCTGAGTATCCATGATTAATATTAGCAGTGAAAAAGAATGTGAGCTGTAGAAAAAAAGAGGTTCACTGGTGGAAAAAAAGAATGAAAAGTAATGACTGATGAGCATTTTATACATACACCAAAGAAAAGATTTCTGAATGACAAGACAAAATTACATGGTCTGATTTATTATGTGACAGAGGGTTAGGACAAATAAAACAGTTAAAACCTCCTAACAGAATATTCAGAGACATTTAAAGAATGGTAGGGATGGCATCTCAGCTTAAGGACGTTATTCTTCAGTAAAAACTGCATGAAAATGGAATTCTTCTGTGTTTTTCCCTGTACTGACCCTGTATGTGGTAAACAAAGGAAGCTGTAAATTTAGATGCATAGAAACTGAATGTATAATAAAACCAAAAGGGTTCTTCTTCTTTCAGGACAGATGGTTGAACAGAAAAAGAATGCTAATTCTGTGCTGGGGTTTTTTTGGTTTATTTTGTTTTATCTCAATACTTACATTAATAAAATCTTGTTTCACTCTTTTTTTTTTTTTTTTTTAAAATTTGGTCAGTTTTATCATTTGTTTTACATTGTTGGGTAATGTTTAAGTACGGTCCTCAATGGTCATTTCATTCCTAGAATTGCTGCTGAAAGCTTGCTTTGTTACTACTCAGAGATGAGCATCCATCTCTGATCCTCCAAAAGATGCTGGTACTAAATTGGCTTTTAGAACAGGAATGCATCAGGTATACAGTCTAAAAGCAATAATTGACATCATACTGCCTCTTCATGCAGCAATGCTTGAGACAGGCCAAGTTCAGGCAACTGACACCGAAAGGAAAAATGACATCCAGAATTAAGGAACATTTTCAGACACTGTTCTTCCACCACTCAAACCTTTAAGTATTTAACTATTGCTCATCTACCAAGATATTGCGGAATAAAAGCTATGACAGCTGACGCTATCACACCCCGAAGAATTAATGGTCAAACCCAACACCTTGACTGCACCTTGACTGCACACAGACACAAACCAGAGAATATACTGTTAGGATATGTTGCCTCTGTGTCAAAAAAAGTTGATGTTTGGATCTCCTTTGTTTCAGTAACATCCATGTAATCACAGACAACTGACTTTAAGATGTTTCACCATAATTTTCTCTTTAGATGATTTAAAATCATGGTATACTGACTTGAGCCAAGCCATTAGGTAACAATATTGCTTTTTTCTGTTTTCACAGAACTAAACTTAACAGGGAGTTTTTAATGTTGCCATGGCAATATTAGACAATGCATCCAAAAAATCTTATAGCATTTTTGTTCGCTTGCTTGCTTGCTTTTTGCAGAAGAAAGCATTCCAATACAAAAGGCAACAATCTGTCAAGAAGCAAAACCTCTCCATTAAATTTGCTCTTCCTATTGAAGAAACAAACTACATAATTTACTTTAAAAATAAACATTATTAGACTCAGTCAAACAGAACCTAATGTGAAATATGGAAATCATAATGAATATAAACCCTAATATGGAATTGTAAGCAATTTTCCCTTGTAATTTCTGGCAGAATATTGTAGCCTTGTACCCCAGCAAATACAGAGTTGCCATTGCTTGTAACAGACCACAGGCTTAGCATTAAGTTAATAACACGGGCATCAGGGTGGGTCAAGATTTGTCTGGACTTGGCCTGCCTGGAGATTTGTTTTAGTGTGTAACAGAAATTACCCAATGACCAGGTAACTACTACCTACTTTGCTTTAGCTTTTGCTGAGCTTCATACAGTCATGCAAATATCTCCTATTGTTATATATATTTCATAACCAATAAAGAGTCAGAACATGTAGTTATTCTAAGTGCAATGACTTACCTATGACCTTAGTGTGAAATGCTGCATAGAGGAGCACAGACACATGATGGTAGTGGAAGCCTTGAAAGTACCGGCACAAGAGACAGCAGAGGCCACATGGCAATAAGTAGCAATGGTCATCAATTACTGGTCATCAAAGTAATGCAGCCTTCAGAGCTGGGCAAAACCAGTTTTAGGGGTGACAGAGCAAAGAACAAGTATCTAAAACATGTAAATTACATCAAATATTGTAAATGTGAATGTAACATCGACTTGCAGAGCAATGAAGAAAGAGCCAGATGCAGATTGTTTTAGCAAACTCATAAAAGTGACGCCAAGTGGATCCTACAGTGAGACAGAAGAGTTCACCATCATCATACTCCTCCCAGAGAGGGACTTGTGAAGCTGATGACTTGCTGTACACCCTTGGCCTGGACTGTACGACCCAGAGGGATGGTAGAAGGTTGAGCATAACATCACAGAAAGGGGTAGATCCTAGAAAGTTTGTGTATGTATTGTTTTAGCTGTATGTAATTTGAACTATAAGTCTTACACTTTTATAGCCTTCACACTTGGTTGCATTTAAATATATTTTGTTTGATGGAATGTATCTTACCAAGAAATTTATGTCATACAGTATAATTCTTAGCTGTCATTATTTAACACTCTGACAAATCTTCAGTTTCAAAGGAATGATTAAAATGTCCCATAGTGCTGGACCCACTCCCAACCCTTGCACAACCCCTCACAGAGAGTTGATTTTCTGTTGTTAGCTACTTATTCATAAGTTATTCATTAGCCAGTTCATTAGTCCACTAAATGCATACTTCATCAATATTGTGCAGTGCCGATTTTGTAATCAAGATGTGATGTGAGACACACTCAAATGCCTTATAAAAATAAAAGTATGTTACATCCAAGAAGTTACTTTTAGCAATCAAATCTGTAGTCTTAAGGAATGAAGTCAAAATTGTTTGAAGTGACCTACTTTCTATGAATTCATAGTGACATACATTAATTAATTTTTAATTAATTCACTATTAAAGCAGCTCTTTATTAATTTTTCTTTCAAGGATAAAGTCTCTTATTCAGTCGTCACAAGGTACCCATTTTTTAGTCTTCTGGAATTTATCCACTATTCCAAGATTTCTTAAGAATGCACATCAGCTGGTCAGACATTCCTTCAATCATGTCTTCTGGAATTCTATCCAGACCTGGTGAATTCAGAATCATCTGTCACAGCAGATGCTTTTAACCTTCTTTGTTACTAATGGAAAATACTGTATCACCCTCCTGTGAAATAAGCCCTTTATCGCACTTCTTTCAAAATGTAGGAGAGAAATATTCAGTGACAATCACCAGTTAGCAATGTGGAGTATTTGTTCATATCCTTAAAAAATTACTCTATTATTGTTAGCACAGCCATCATGGATCTTTTCCCAAAGTTGTTAGTTTCCTTCAGCTTCTTTTTTCCAAAAATTCTAACAGGCAGGTTTTGGCATCTATTTATTATTTCATGTGTTGTATATTGTATTTTATTTCTAACTTTCACTTTACCAATGAGGCAGAGGAGGCTTGCCTTGACTGTGGGATCAAGTAATTTTGGTCCTCCAGTAAATTTCCATCAGTTATTTCTGATTAATGGAAAACATTCATTTGTTTGCCAGACTGTATATAATCTTAATGACTAGCCTTGATTCAGCCCAGGTAATTAATTCATCTTTATCTGCTATAATGATGACCAAAATAGAGAAACAGCATATTGGAGGCAGAATCTTTCACGTTAGAAAACAGTCATCTACAATGTTTAAAAGAACTAAAGGATGCTTTTCTAAGGGCTCTATGAGACCTCTGACTCTAATGATTACAGGATTACTGACAATAACTTTTCTTCTCATTTATGCTGTTTTTCAGTCTTCTAGAGTATGCTAGTTAGCACAGTGATGTTTCTTCAGTATACCTTATTACCTCTTTTGCCTGTTTTATTCTCCTAAAGTGGGTAATAACCACAGATTTTAATGTTCTAATCATGCAAATCAACTCATCAGCTTTTAGGAATTCCAGTTATATCAAATTCTTCTAATCAATGAGAATTTCCAATTCCTCTTGCTTATTGCCTTCAAGCAGTAGAATATAGCAATTGAAAAATATATTCTTTCCACATCTGTTGACCTTGATAACAACATCCTGAGTTTGTGTTTCTACCGCATTTGCATTCTTATTAAGTTTCCTTTTTTATTTTTGTGTTAATAGCCTCATAGTTGCTCCAGCTAATCTCCAGTTGAGAAGATTATCATCTTTTTTCCTGTGAGAAGTAAGCTGCGGTATTTATAAATCCAACCATCTCTTAGGATAAATGTTCTACAAACTGAAACCTTCCCTTTCATACCAGCCATGCAAACAGTGGTCCCCTCTGGTATCTTCTGCCTTTTCAGTGCTATTAGAATGACTCTAAGAAGATTATGTGGGCTTTTGTCTTCTGCCTCCCTTCAAGACAACTGAAGCTTCCTAAAGTGCATAGTTCCACGTGAATGTCATGTAACTAATTTCAGCGTGCATCATCCCTTACTAATATTTCATAAGTATTGGGTAGATTCTCTGTCCTCTCTTTTCAACACAGAGTCATCAGTGATGACTGGTTGCCCTCCTGGGGTATTTGAACTCTTTCTGTAGCTGCTTGCTTCATGCAAAAAGAATATGAGTCAAGATATTCAATAGGCTTTTGTTCTGTTCTTCCAGAAACAAGGGATGAGTTGCTGATCATCTGATGATCTGACACTTGTAGAGGAAAGTGAATGTCCTTCTAGGTAAGGAAGCACACTATGTACAACATTAACACCTCTTATAATGCAAACCATAATCATGACTTCAGACGTGTTATTCATCACTGCTACACACATTCTTATAAAAATGTGAAGTATTTTATTTGTGGAGAAATATAAGATTATGGTTAAGAAATTGCACTGTAGTGTTAGGGAGATTAAGGCATCAAATGTTTATCTGCTGGAGGCATAAGAAAGCGTTCCTCTTCTAGTATCTTAAATACTACTTGGCTGATCTTTGGCTGATAAACATTTATGGCATGGTACTAGCTAGAACCTAACAGGGTCAGACTGTTATTGCAGATTTCCAGCAGACAGACCACACAGTTTAAAGGAAATGGTAGTCAAATGTAACAAATTAATGGACAGCCTTCTAGGTCTACCCTGCCTTACCCTTAGTTCGTTTGTAAAGCTTGATGTGATAACAGCAGAAGGTGATAAGACTGAAAGTATAGCTCATTAGGGATAGAAAGTAGTAAACAGAATTCTTAGTAATTTATAGGGCATGTTTTCAACTCTTTTTACCCATGTAATTTTCACGTAAGTAATGTATAATACAGTGCCTCTATGCCAGAGTGCAAAATGTAAATTTGGCATCACAGTCCCTGAAGCAGCTTTGTCACCAGTGTGATCTGTCATCGCTCATTGTTCTGTGATTAAAATATAAAAACCATTTGATCAGACGACAGAATAAATTATGAATAAGAAATGCGGGGCGGGTGCGACGACACAGCAAATCCAGTAGCCTAACACAGGTGAGGCTGCTGCAGATCCATGCCCCCAGGTCCAACCAGCAGCAAGGCTGAGAATATATTCCTAGTACTGCGGCACACGCACACAGAGCACACATATACACCACAAATATACATATATACATGGCTGGCCACACAGGTCAATACAGACAGACACACAGAGCACTCTCACAAACAGCACCAATAGCCTCATCCTGTTCCCCTTTCTGGCTGAGCAGGATGAATGTCTCTTAGTGTGAAACGTATATATACATTGGTACAATGTGGGTCCCTCCAGCAGCTGGGATCAGACACTCCGTCTGCCCAGTAGCTGCCCCTAGATCCCAGCCTCCCCAGTTGCTGGCACGTGGACACCTGAGCCCCCGAGGCCACAGTCCCACTCCTGCTGCTGGTGCCTCAGTCACAGATACACACACACACACACACACACAGATGGCTGGGGCTCCCCTGTTCCCCAGTACCCAGCTCCAACTTGGTCTCACCCTTAGAGGCACACCTGGCTCCCAGGCCATGGCAGCCTGCTCTTCACTAGTGCTCACGCACTCACTCACACACCTGCACTCACTCCAGCTGCTGGCACCACAGACAACACAGGCCCTCCAACTCCAGTGGCTGGCACTTAAGACCCTCATACATCCACACAGAACAGAGAGCCCCTCACCCAGGAAAAAGGTTAGAAAATGGACTTTGGTAAGAAGATAGGACAGACTGCGCTGATCAGGCACAAGGCATGACCAGAAAAGTGTACCAACTTTGTTTACTTGCAACTGGCCCCTTCAATCTCCTTATCCTTCTATTTTCCCATGATAGCTCCTCCCCAAATCACTTAGAATCATCTCCTGCCCTGCCTTCTTTCCTTCCCTAAACATCCCATTATAAGTCTTGCGCGATCCCCAAATGCTCTTTCCCTGGCACTCCATAACGTGTCCCATATCCCTATGCAGTGACCCCGTCCATCTGAAAGGTGCTCCGGAGACTCATCTTGATGGCTGTCACCCTGCCCCATGGCTGAGGCTCTCCCGGGATGCCCTGGCAGGGGCCTGGTCAGGGTCTCCTCCAAGTCTGTTAATCCAGGTACCCCTGCTGGCCGCTGTCTCTCTGTGCTCCCTTCTGTGTGTGCAGACAAGCTTTTTACCATATAACCTAACAGAAACATGTGAGCCATATGACAAAAAAGCATCATTCCTCCAGTCAAACTAAGTACTAACATTTTAAATAAGACCATTCTGTCAAAGGGTCTTTCTCTTCAGTTCACAAGACAATTGTCTCCAAGACAAGTAATTGGTTCCCTGAAAAGTCTTCAAAAGGGAGAAGGGACACAACAATCATATCAAAAGGATAATCATACTCATTATGTGTGTTAAAGGACACCTGGACAATTCTTACAAATCCTTCATGAGGCACAAAGAAATAATCTCAGCAGGAACATCTCAACATCTTTTTCAATAGAAGTACTTAAAAAAGTCTTTTGGATAATAAAATTCCCCTGAATAAATATGTGAAAAACTGCTTTGTCCATAACAAAAGACTTACTATTCAAAACTCTATTTATTGATTACTTTATGCCAACCATCATAAGTCAGAAGTGAGCACACCAGCTTCAGCAATTTACAAAGCATGAGATATTACTCATCTTGTACTGGGACAGCTCTATGGCTTAGTGTCCTCAGGTAGCACTCTTCTAAGTGTCTCCCAGCTTCACTCTGTTTTTCCTTTTCATTGACAACTCCCTTTCCAAACAGGGCAAATGTTGACATCTGTGTCTGATCAGATATGTTGGAACATTCTCTTTTTTTTTTAATAGCTTTTGAAATTATTTGCCTGAAGTAATTTTCCAAGTTAGTGACTAAGCAGGACTTAGAAAGTCCTAGCTAGAAATTACTCTATCATGTCTCTGGTGCTTCTGCTTTGCTGCTGCTAGGAACAGCCTCCTCCTCCTCTGCAGTGTATATGACATGAATCCCTACAGCGCTATTCCATCTTGTGTCAGCAGAGCTTTCAATAACTACATTTTGGATTTCTTTAGATGCTTTATAGGCCTCTGAGAAACCTCCTAATATAAAAAAATACACAACAATAATCTGGATATAACCCAAAATTAGTTTTTAAATAAAAACTTGTACAAAATCCTGAGAGTTTTTTTTTCCTCTGTTTAGATACACATATGCACACAGATATGTCAGCAGTTTGTGTAAGCGGTGAACTGTTAGGCTACAGCAGACCCTTGCCAGTTTTTCAGAGCTACCAACCCCTTTCACACATTCATTTCTGAAACAAACCCCATGATCAAAATCTACCCTCTTTTAATGGTGTTACGCTCAGTGACATGAGCCAGAATGGCAAACATCTAGCAGCATAACTGACAACAACATAGCACCTGGCATTCAAGATGTTCCACTTTCAGCAGAACTCACAGGGATATCCAGCATCCTGCTGCAAGGCTGTGGGACTTGGAAGAAGCAAGCAGAAAACAGCGTTGAGATGACATTTGCAACTGTAGCTGACTGAGTGAATTCTGACTATGTCCCAGTTTCAGAATCTGGCAAGAATACTGTTCTTGCCATTTGATCACTCAAATCTTGCTTTAAAGGATCAATTATCAGTTAAAATGAGAAAAGGATTTTTCTGTCTGTATCTGGCCAGAAGAGCAACCTTTTCTTTCTTTCTTGTGAAAATTTTGCTGGTATTCTGAGGTGACTCTAGACGAATATCATCTGGTCTAAGTAAGTATCACCTTCAGACCACATAAACTACAATACAACCACCTTGCTTTTGAGGAATGCATCATACTGGAAACATAGAGTGCTTATATTCTGAGATAAGTAATACTGAAGACTAGATCTCAGCACTCTCAGCTTGAAACGAAGAAGTTTCACTGATATAAGGGGAGGCTGTAATGATGCTTTTCCCAGTAATTTTTTTCCAAAACACATGTGAATCAATCACATACATTTCCCTTTCTTCAGCATTGTCCAGTATTTAGAGATAAGATATTGATGCTTTCTTCAACAAACTACTTTATTCAGCTGCTCTTCTTTGACCAACTTATCAAAGGGAATATAAATCATATGAATCATTGCAGTAGTAACTTGAGATGGAGAACCAGTTCTACCATTTTTTGTAGGTGCCACCAGGGCATATAGAAATATAAGGAAAGATCAAAGAAAATATAAGATGACAGATAAGGTCTGCCCACCAGGTTCCAAATCTGGCTCTACAGTATTAGCAATCAATATCAGCCTAAATGGGTGTGAAGCGCAGCCTGTTGACTATGATGATTCAACATTTCAGCTGAGTTCACTTCAACACCACACTGAAATTATGTATATAAAAGAATTATTTTAATGTGCAGTCTTTCAAAATGACTAACAAAAGAATGAGAAAGAAACAAGAAATAGGACACCATATATATACCTCAGACCAACATCATTTCTTTCTGGTTTGTATTTCTGAGCAGGTCCCATTCCTGACCACACACATAGTTCTTACATTATAAACAATTTAAAAAAATAAATGTACAAATTATGAAACACGGGATTCAGTTCTAGCCTTCTCCCTGCGCTTAACTGCTTTTAATAGTTCTATACTTCATGACTGTTTACCCAAAACATTATCCAACAGATCATCTCTCTCTGGCAAGATACTGTCGTATCAACACTTAGGTAAGTAAAGAGTTCTCAAACCTGTGAATAACTCTCAACAAGACAAAAACCTGGCAACAACTTGGCTGCTTCAAACATCAGCTGTAATTTTCCTACAAAGTTTTACTCTACCCATTAATATAAGTATACACTGGGAGAGGACTGGCTGGAGAGCAGCCCTGCAGAAAGGGATCCGAGGGTGCTGGTCTACAGCAGGCTCCATATGAGCCAGCAGTGTGCCCTGGCAGCCAAGAGGGCAAACCACATCTGGGGTGCATCAAACACAGCATAACCAGCCAGTCAAAAGAGGTAATTATCCCGCTGTATTCAGTGTTGATGCAGCCTCATCTTGAATACTGTGTGCAGTTCTGGGCCCCACAATTTAAGAAGGTTGTGAAGGTCCTTGAATGGATCCAGAGGAGGGCAACAGCGCTGGTGACAGGGCTGGAAGGAACGTCCTATGAGGAGCACCTGAGGACTTTGGGCTTGTCTAGTTTGGAGAAAAGGAGGCTGAGGGGTGACCTCATTGCTCCCTACAGCTTCCTGAAGAGGGGAAGTGAAGAGGTAGGTGCTGGTCTCTTCTCCCTGGTATCCAGAGACAGGACGCAGGGGAATGGTTCAAAGCTGTGTCAGGGGAGGTTTAGACTGGACATTAGGAAGCATTTCTGTGGCCAAACACTGGAACAGGCTTCCTAGAGAGGTGGTTGATGCCCCAAGCCTGTCAGAGTTTAAGAGGCATTTGGACAATGCCCTTAATAATTTCCTTTAGCTTTTGGTCAGCCNGAGAGGAAATGGCCTCAAGTTACACCAGGGGAGGTTTAGATGGGATATTAGGAAAAATTTCTTCACCAAAAGGGTTGTCAAGCACTGGAACAGGCTGCCCAGGGAAGTGGTTGAGTCACCATGCCTGGAAGTATTTAAAAGACATGTAGATGTGGTGCTTAGGGACATAGAATCACAGAATCATAGAATGTCCTGAGTTGGAAGGGACCCACAAGGATCATCGAGTCCAACTCCTAACCCTGCATGGGACAACCTCGAAATTCACACCATGTGTTTGAGAGCATTGTCCAAACGCTCCTTGAGTATTGTCAGGCTTGGCACCATGACTACCTCCCTGGGGGAGCCTGTTCCAGTGCTCCACCACCGTCTCGGTGAAGAACCTTTTCCTAATATCCAACCTAAACCTCTGCTGGCACATCTTCCTGCCATTCCCTCGGGTCCTGTCACTAGTCGCCAGGGAGAAGAGATTGGCACCTGCCCCTCCTATTCCCCTTGTGAGGAAGCTGTAGACTGCGATGAGGTCTCCCCTCAGTCTCCTCTTCTCCAGGCTGAACAGACCAAGTGACACATGGTTTAGTGGTGGACTTGGCAATGCTAGGTTAATGGTTGGACTTGATGATCTTAAAGGTCTTTTCCAACCTAAACGATTCCATGATTCTATTCTATTCTATTCTATTTCTATTCTATTCTATTCTATTCCATTCTATTCTATTCTATTCTATTCTATCTTTAAACAGTTGCATATGGTGATTTTCACAAAAGAACTGTTACTAGTTTGTTTCAAGTTCAGAATGAAATGACGTTTCCATTTGATTTACTTTCTTTTTCTTTCTCCTTTGATACAGAGCTGGCAAATATGTCAATGTAAATTCACGAAATGACACAGAGTGCAGTCATCTTGAAATTATGCAAGCATGGATCAGACTAGACACATGACCGAGGTACAGAAACACTATGACTAGAGAATACCCTTAAAAATAATTCTCTAAATCAATACTGGTAAATCTTTTAAAATATTTTTGTTGTTTTCTAAGTTCAGGCTCCTTGTTGGATATAATAATATAAATTTTCTGTTAGATTCTGATATATGTATTTTAAAAAGCAAATAAAAGGTCATAGTTTTCTGAAAGAAAAAAAAGCAAAATAATAATGCATTCCTTATTCAACTGTTATATATGGAAAGTCATTCATGATGAGATGATTAACCCTATTAGCATTAAAAAAATTGTAGCAGTGGGGATTACCAGGAAATTTGGAACTGTTTAAACTTAGGCTCAACAACTGAAAGAAAACTTGTCCACTACCACTCCAGTATCCTGTTAAATTATGAGAATGTGTGTGATGTTTCTATACTCTTTATCCATACCTGTGAAGCAATTAATGCTGCTGCACTTTTAAATAAATTTAAGAAATTACAGATAATCATAAATGGAGACTAATAAGAGACATATTTTCCGTTCTAGCTACATTGATATTCACCAGCACAAAAGGAATATCACGCTGCTTAATTAACCTGAAAAACCCTGGACAAAATATAAGATTGCTCTGAAAAATCGCTATGTTAAAGAAGAGCAACTGGGCGTTCAACCTAGGCACATTCATATCCAGTAGAAGATAATAAGAATAGATTGAAGTCAGAGAGCAATGAAGAAGAATCAGTAATAATGGAGATGATATATCCCCTTTATGTAGCCTGCACTACATTAAAAAAGGCTCAGGTCTCCAAGAACAAATCTGAATTATGAATTTTTATGCAGCAGTGGCTACATATTTTCTTATGCATATCTTCTTCAGCAGTATTTTCTTATGATACACTGTGTATTAAGTTTCAAGAACTCACAGACCACTTACAATATCTGTGCCACTTTTAAATAAAGTATTAGAAGCCATGGGAACAAGATGACTGTAAAGAATTATAGCTCATCTGAATGACAGCCTCTCCAACACACGAACTTTTGCTAGCATTGCAGTTGTGGCCATGCACAATATGATTACTTTGTAATCGTGGGCAATACAGATTTCTGATGTTTTCTGAGGAAGCTGCATTATCCTCACATAATAACACTGATTTAAAATTCTTCTCCCAGTGTTGGTAACAGTGGCATCTGCGGAGAGCAGTTTGTTTCTGAATGCTTGATACTCTCATCACAGCAGAGATCAACAGTGAGTCAAGGAGGTCTGTCAGGTTCATGTTACAACTTCAACAGAGGCTGAATTTGTTGAATTTTTTGGCACATGGTGATTTAATAAATTTTCTGTTGTCAAAGTAAAGACAAGGTGATTCTAATTTCTAGTCCATTTCTTTTCTGAATCTGAAGTACATCAAGGAACTCTAAAATTCATGGTTCACATATTAGCATTAGTTTTTAGTTGTCAAAAAGAAACAAAAGAGTCAATTCAATAGCCCGTAAATTACAATGCATTTGCAGATAATAATTCACCAGCTGGCAGTCCTCACAGTGACCATAAACTAGGGATCAGGTCTTGTGAGTACCCATTGTTCTCCACATGAAAAACCCTTGTTTAACTCTGAATGCAATATTGCTTGGTTAAGAAACACATAAAGTGAGAAACACAGTAGTGAATTCATTCATGTAAATTTCAATGGTATTTCGCAAACTTAAAATCAGATATGCTTCTTGCTTCCCAGATTCTACTACTTTGGGCCTACTTCACTGAAACCTTTTTCTAAAGTTCGAGTTAGAACTTCTCACATGGCTATGCTGGAAGGATTTGATGCAAAAGACAGAGAGAGACTTTTTTACACCTTTTTGTTGGAACTGCAAGAGGCATAACACTCAAACAAAGGACAAGACACAGTGAACTGCAGATTTAGATACTAAAGAATATTGAAATGCTGCCAAAGATCCAGTACTATACAAAAGAGAACAGACAAAGAATGATTTAAGGTGTGGACATCAAGCAAATGACAAAAGAAGAAATAAGAAGAAAAATATTTTTTTTTCCTGAGGAGCAAATTCCTCTTAAGTTCATCTCATAATTTACATTTCTGTCCATCTTAGTGCATAAATAGGGTGAAATTTTACTCACCTTGTATATCTCCCTTTAGCTAACTTTAGACTTTACGTTAATGTGTGCACATCTATGTGTGAGCTGGTCATTTTATGCTCCCTTTACTGATAACTGAGAAGCACTGGCACTCTTACAGTACAATTCATCTGATTTTAGGGTGAGATGGACAGAACCTGTGTGCTTCCACTGATTCTTAAGCAAATGCAGAAGACAAGCAGAGACATAGATTTCCATATAGCAAGAATGTAAAATTTTCAAGACAAATTCCTCTCTGTGAAGAATTTTTTTATCACTTTTATACCTCATATGTGTTCCCCAAAAAATTAGTACATACTGAAGAAAATCAGAACTTTTTCCAGAGGTACTTGGTAAATCTATGTTAAGTCATCTGCATTTGATAAAATTAATTCCGTGCAATGTCTGGCATTCTGGTCCACTAAAAATCTAGCAAATAGTATCTTTATTGTAAAGCATCACCTTACACACACATTCAGTATTAATACAACTGAGGACATAGGCCACTTTTAGTTAAAAAACTTGCTTCAAAAATGATTTAAAATTTGGAACAGTAGTAGGTTAGTATGTACAACCGTTTGTGCATTTAAGGTCTTGGAAAACCAGGTCATAGTAAGGCTGTGGTATATTCCTAATGTCTGCTGGGAAATGAATGTCAAGAAAAACCAAAGAGCTACAAAAACGTCAAGTTTCAACATTTTCCAAGATGAGGAAACAAACGTAACCCAGTAAATGTGATTTTTTTTTTCCCACTAGTAGAAGACCTCAGGCTTTGTATTGACCTGACAGTGCAGGGTCTCAGAATTTGTCTGGAACTGTCTCAGCCTGAGTTGGTTTTAGCTTGCTTTAACAGTTGTCTAGTGGTCAGGTGACTATGGCATGATGTGTTTTATCTTAAGCTCGGTCAATACCAGATATGGTAGCGGTCTGACAAACTGAGGCAGTCAGTTTGTACAAAATGATAGCCATTTCTGTCAATTGACGCTGGGAAGGCTGTAGGGCAACTCTCAGACTTGATCTGGGAGCCAATGAGAAGGAAGCTGGTTGTGTTAAGAAAACATATAAAAATAAACACAATGAGGTTACAAGATGGGAGGAAGAAAGCACGAACATTGTGCTCCTCCTGGCAAAAGGGTGTTGGACTCTTCTCCCAAGAAACTAGCGATAGGACGAGAGGAAATGGCCTCAAGTTGCGTCAGGGGAGGTTTAGATTGGACATCAGGAAGAATTTCTTTATGGAAAGAGTGGTTAGGCATTGGAACAGGCTGCCCAGAGAGGTGGTGGAGTCGTCAACCCTGGAGGCGTTCAAAAAAGGTGTAGACGTGGCACTCCAGGGCCTAGTTTAGGAGTCATGGTGGTGTTAGTTGATGGTTGGACTTGATGATCTTAGAGGTCTTTTCCAACCTTAATGATTCTGTGATTCTGTGAAAAGAAGGACCACCCCCCAATGGGACATTAGCCTGAGGGAAGACCTCATGATGCTGACATCTTGTACGCCCCTCCTGCATTCTCCTTGAGAGGGACAGGTAGGTCCCTTAGGATCCAGTAGAACATTTGAAAGGTGACCATAACACAAAAGAAAAGGGTAGATACTAGGAAGTGTTTAGCTGCATTATAAGAGAGAGACTTTTCTCTAACAGATAATTTGGACTGTTAGACTGTTAAAACATTAATTGGGCTGAAAGTCAATTCTTAGTCCTATACATGGAGAGTTCTCTTCTGCCCGTAAACAAGATTTTGAGTGCAACAGAGACAAAGCTACAAAGCCTGCGATCTTAGGAGATCCATGGGTAACATGACCTTGTAAAGCCAAGTTATTCCTTGCAAAGCCTAGCTTTGTAGAATTTGTCCTGAAAGTCCATTAAAAAAAAAAGATACCCTTCATTATTAAGTATCCCTGTATTGCTGTTTATCTAAGATGTCCCTGCTCACTGCAGGGGGCTTGGACTAGATGACCTGTAAAGGTCCCTTCCAACCCAAAGCATTCTATGAGTCTATTCTATAAAAAAAAATTCAAATTATACTAGTTTTTGTCTACAAATAGAAGTATACACATTGCCTCAGTATTGCCTCAGTCTCTCCTCTATGATAAGGAAAAAAGTCTTGGTTTGGTTAGGCTGGAAACTTGCTTTTATGTGAAGTACATGTTTCAAGAAGTCAGGAAGGAAGGGTAGAACCATAGTATTTGTAAAGTGACAGCTTTGACTCACAAGTCTGTAATGGAATTTCCTCCTACCTTACACAAAGCAATATGCCGACAACTAGTCCTTACTCTCCCTCATTAAGAATTTGTGCTCAGAAAGAATAAAAAACATTCCTTAAAAAAGTGAAGAGTATTAGAAGAATTCGTAAGAGGATTGCTCTTTTTTAATTACATTAAGATGCTCTCTTTTTTAATTACATTTAACTTTGCCTGACAGATCCATGCATTAGAAATATAAAATACTGCATTTATAAAACACTCACATTTGCTTTGAGAACATGGTTGTAAAATCATGCTACAAAAATTGAAATCCTGAGGTATGTAGCATCAAGTTACAGCAGCTTAATTACAGTACTTACTCTTTGCTAGTCCACTATGAAGATTTTTAATAACATGATGACTGAATAGAAGTGGCAAAAATTTGGGATTTCCAGTGTTTAGACTAGTCAAGCACTCTAAATATAAGTGGTCTAGAAACATTACAACCAGTTCCACATGACTGTCTACCAAACCCAAGATATACACGCTTTATGATTCCTCTAAACTCTGTATGTTTCCTTTTTTTTAGCAAGGGATGGAGTATGTTACTATTTTCTTGGGAGTGTGTTTTTGAACATCTGTACAAGCAGACACACAGACACACACATGCATGAGTGCTTGCCTTCTTTTATATGAACAGAATACTTGCCAGAATTTCAGAGATGAAAGCAGTTCAGTGATCTGAGAAGATAGTGCTGTTACATGCTTCGCAAGACAGAACACAAGACACTTGACAAGACAGAAGCCAGAAATAGATCATCTGAATGCTAACAGTTATCCAGTTGGAAGCCTGTTGAGTCCAGATGTATCTGTGTACAGACAGCTAAGCACTCGAGTGAGCATTTTTTTCCTTTCAATTTGGTTTTGTCCTAAAATTATCTGACATTGCTCATTCTTCTTTCCCCCTCTCTCTGCACAGCTTGGTCTTTAGCGTCATTCTACTATGGTGCCTTTGGATTAGAAACCCCATTGCTCAGGAACACACAAGACGGAATAAAGTGTGGAAGGCACACACAGGGGTACAGACATGGTTCGGGAAGCAGTAGGTGTGCAGTGATGGGCAAGCACAGAGGGCTGAAAGCCACGGAAACCCACGTCCGGGAGAGCCCGAGGCACTGACGCAGGAGCAGCAATGCTGCCGGGAGCTGCCCCCCCCC
>WAAD01040269.1:3266-27888 GCA_013389945.1 Fregata magnificens | reverse complement strand
CCTGGCCCGGCAGCGGGGCCGGGGCCTGCCGTCTGCATGCGTGTGCCCGAGCCCCAGCGCGCACCTCGGCGGGTGACGAGATCAGTAATAAAGGCCGGGTCCTCCTCTCGTGTCGTTCTGTTTCTGGTCGTGTCCTCAGTGTGGTTACCGGAAGAGGGGTGACAGGAGTATTGTCAAGTGGGAAACGGCACAGGTGTTGAACGGGCCTGAATACTTTCAGGACTTACTGCTGGTATTAATAAATGTAGAGAACTAGAAATAAAGAATGAAAAACCAGCACGTGATCATGTTAGAGTGTTTTTCCCCTTTGAGTACTACTTGCTTCACTTTGGTTGCTAATGGTAAGTTGACAGCTTTGCTTGTAAAGTGCATGACAATCTCTAGCATCCTAAGGCTTACCCTTCAGGTGCTTCAGGAGAGAGCGTATGGTGTTGGAATTAAAATAATACCTTTATTTAAAAGCTTTTATGAGTTCTGAATTTAGATTTTTTTGTAGTTTTTAATATACTAGCATTTGTGTAGACCCTTTTCAATCTTCACGCTTTTTAAAGAATTGACTGTGAAATAGTACTATTGAAATGGAACCGGTAATCTTCACTTTTGCAGAGAAGAGATCTAATAGTCAAGCTTAGCCATTTTTTTTGAGGATAGACTTGACTTGAGTCTAGTCAATAAGTAGAAAAAATACTAGCAATTCTGGAGAGGATGGAACAAGGGTTATGTATGTCCACGTGGTAGGTTGCAGATAAATTTTTAGGAGGGGGAAGAACACCCATTGGTTCAGGTGCAAGCTGGCTGTCATCTGAAGACCACGTTAATTATATCAGTGAGGTGCTGAGTCTAAGTACACACACACTGCTTTTCAGCAGACACTGTAACAAAACAATTTCCTTTCAATCTGTCTTGCTTTTGGCTATGACAGAGTAGGCTGGCATCATCCTGGAATTAGGTGTGTAGGTATTTGGAGGAACTCTCTTCCCATTTACATGGGAACACTGACCAACTCCCAGCTAGGGCCTTTACGCATTGTATGAATTAGTTTTAGACCTGCTCAGTTTTCTCTAAAAGCTAGCTTGGCCTTTGGAAGAGGTGAGATCACTAGTTCCATTGAATCAGAGAGAAGGTAAGAAATTGTGAAATGACAGTGTTTTGTTCTGGCAGTTCTGTGTTGATGGGGCTTGCTTTGATGCTAAACCTGAAGTGATACTTAGGTAGGCTTTCTAGTTTTAAAATTAAGAGGAGCGCACACTGCTCTTTTTCACCCCTTTGTTTTCTTATTCCTTCCTTTCTGCAGCTGACATGTATGTATTTGAAATATATCAGTGTGTTTCTCCTCGCAATAACCTATCTAACCTGAGTTTGTTGTATCTTTCCTAGTAGGTAATGTCTTCTTCATTGCTGGTCATTTTTGTTATCCTCCGCTGCATCCTTCTAAACTGGTATGTGTCTTTCTAGAGACAGGGTGCACAACAAAGACAACAGTACTCTAATGGAGTCTTTTAATGCTGACAAGTGGAAGGACAACTTGGTACATTTTAAGGCCTCACTCTTGTCTTCAAATATTAATGTTTCCTGTCTCTCCATGTCTTTCCATGTTTCCAGCATGACAAATGACATGATGATTGTCACTTGCTGTAGGTTGTAGATGTGTTTCTGCAAAACTGCAACTAATGTGTTGTTTCTTGGCATCCTCTGTTTTTGCAGTTTCTTACTCTTGCTTTAATGTAATATGTTTTACTATCCATGTTGGATATGGTTCTTTCAAGATAATTGTAAATTGCAATTTGGCCCCTAAAATAGTTGCTCCCTAGCATCTCAGTATCATTTACAGATTTAGTAAGTGTAGTCTTAATTCTGTTGTCAGGAAGAACCTTTATAGTTGAAAAATCTTTTTTTACAGAGTTAATAGAAAATTCATCGTTCCTATGGCACCAGTGTGTATTTCTGCAGGTTCTTGTTAAACTACAACTCTTTCTGTGAAAAAAGTTATCCTTTATAAATACGGAACTGAGCTCAGGCTGGTCCGTGTTCTTCCTGTGTGTTTCATTCATCTTCTCTTACATACTCATAGGAGCTGCTGTTGGGGTGGGAAGGTGGTTGGGGGAAGGCAAGGCACATGTTGTCTTTCGCTGGATAGTTATAATGTAAAGTTTATTTGGAAGCTGTTAAATGTGTGATTAATTCTGGCTCATATTAGTGTTTTGAGTACTGAACAGGTTTCTTTTTCCCCCTACAAAATTTGCTGGAAGTCCTTATTACTCCAAATAACAGTGTTCTGGTTTCAGCTGGGATAGAGTTAATTTTCTTCCTAGTAGCTGGTATAGTGCTATGTTTTGGATTTAGGATGAGAATAATGTTGATAACACACTGATGTTTTAGTTGTTGCTAAGCAGTGCTTACACTAGTCAAGGACTTTTCAGCTTCTCATGCCCTGCCAGCGAGAAGTTGGGAGGGGGCACAGCCAAGACAGCTGACCCAAACTGGCCAAAGGGATATTCCATACCATATGACATCATGCCCAGTATATAAAACTGGGGGAAGAAGAAGGAAGGGGGGGACATTTGGAGTGATGGCGTTTGTCTTCCCAAGTAACCTTTACGCGTGGTGGAGCCCTGCTTTCCTGGAGATGGCTGAACACCTGCCTGCCGATGGGAAGTAGTGAATGAATTCCTTGTTTTGCTTTGCTTGTGTGCGCGGCTTTTGCTTTACCAACTAAACTGTCTTTATCTCAACCCACAAGTTTTCTCACTTTTACCCTCCCATTTCTCTCCCCCATCCCACTGTGAGGGGAGTGAGCGAGTGGCTGTGTGGGGCTTAGTTGCCGGCTGGGGTTAAACCATGACAAACAGCTTAATGTTTTCCTGGTAAATTGTTTTTAGAAACAATTGTTGAAGTTGGTGTTGAGCACTTTCCAGCCTGCACATTTTTTTAAACCAAATCATCCTTTAATGTTTGGAGAAAGAAGAAAAAACAAATTCTACTCTCTAGTTTGGACAAACTTATCTAATTAAAAGCAGTTTAACAAATGACCTATAATTTGTAGTTGGAAGTTTCATAGAAATATGATAGCTGATGTCTGGACTAAGAGAAGGAAACAAGGATTGGACCCACAAACAGATTTAGAGACATTAGACTCCTAAATCCCAAATCGTGGTCCTCAGAATCTCTGCTGTCATCTCACCCTCTAGCTCTGTTTTGAACAAAATGTTTTTCTAGTGTTTCTCTCCTGTAGCGGCCAGTAGCAGGTACTTAGGCGGTGTACTGAAAAAAAAGAATTGGAAAACAAATACAGTGGTGCCTTCGCTTTCATGTTACCTTTCAGTAGTCAGTGATTTAAATAACTGATGATCTCCTCTAAGCTGTTGAGTTCAGTAACTACCAAGGTATCTGACTTCCATTAGTTAATCTAATTCTTTTTTGAGCATGCGTGAACTTCTAGTCTTTTTGGCGTCTTGTGGCAATGAATTCCCAGATTTAATTATGTTCTACATAGGAAGGGCATTCCATTTGGTATTGTTTTTGCCCTAATACTCAGTTTTATCATGTACTTCCTTGTTCTTACATTATGAGCAATAGTCAGTCATTCTGTATTTACCCGTTCTTGCTTTTCAAACACCGTATCACATTACAGAAATGAGCAATTTCATGTTTATTGCAAGCACAATCCCTATGGGGATGTACAGTCAGGGCATTCTTTATGCTCATCTCTCTCTGAGGAATTTGATCACCTCTGTTTGCACAAAGCAATGCAAGTATGTTCTTGTACTGGGTTTAGGAGTTAACTTTCATCATAGCTGTAGTGCTTTAGATTTGTGGCTAAAACAGTGTTGAGAACACACCAATGTTTTGGCTGTTGCTGAGCAGTGCTTGCATAGCATCAAGGCTTTCTTGTTCCCACCCTGCCTGCCCAGCAAGTAGGCTGGGGTGGGCAAGAGGTTGGGTGGGGGCACAGCTGGGATGGCTGACCTGAATTGGCCAAAGGGATATTCCATACTGTGTGTTGTCATGCTCAGAAATAGAAAGTGAGGTAAAGGAAGAAGAAAGGGGTTTTTTTGCTTCCAAGGTGTCTATTGTTTGGTGATTGGTGGGGCATTGGTCAGCCTGTGGGATGTGGCAAATTATTTCCTTTCCTTGTGGGTTTTTTGTCCTTGCCTTTCCTTCCTCTACTAAACTGTCTATATCTCAACCCGTAAATTTTCTTACTTTTGTTCTTCCTATTTTCTCCCCTATCCCACTATGGTGGGGGCTGAGCAAGGGGCTGTGTGGCTGTTTGGCTGCTGGCCAGGGTCAACCCACCCCAACACTTTATGCAGACACCGAAAAACATGACTGAAGGAAGAAGTAGCAGCACGCTCTGGTTCTGTGGTAACAGTGGTCACTGAATGAACCAGTGGTGTGAAAGAACCCTATGCCCTGTGTTCCTTGGGGTTGTTCTAGTCACTTGGTATAGAATATTCCTCTTGAAGTTGTACACAACTTTGTATAGTTTATTGAAACTCCATTAAGCTAGGGAGAAACCAAGAAAGACTTAATTAGGCTACAGTGACTATGCTGGACTGCTTGGGCATTTATCAGTTTGTCTTTGCTGAAAGGGCAGTTGGTGTTTTCTGTGTTTTATTCAGTACGCTAACATGTGGACTAGACTTTGCTGGCCAGCCTCTAGCTGAGTGCATCTCTCTGAGATGCGAATTAAAACTCGTGCTCTTTTTCTGGCTTGTTAAATCTTCTTGATGCTAGAGAAGAATATCTTTAACAGGAAGGTGGAGAATGTTTTAGGTAACTGATATTTAAGGGAGGGAAAAGTTGCTAGCTCTCCCCTTTCATTGTGTGCTGAGTTTAGGATTGTAGCTTAGTGGTCTGGATTATACAATTCCCTAGACTTTCCCATCATTTGTTGTATGGCATGTATTTACTCCGAGTCATGTGTTACTCTTGCTTGCCCAGAGGCATGTTGGAAGTTTGGCCTGAAAAATAAACTGAATCTCATATTACAGGCCTGAATCTTAATCATAAGCTGGTCATACAGTAAGAATAGATGATCATGGAATGATGGGTTGGTGGTTGAAGCATTTATTGGGTGATTTGTGGAGTAAACTTCAGTTTTCCAGTTGTAAATAGGATTCCGAGCAAGTTGTGAGAGTAAGTAGATGAGTTTGTACAGTAGTGACTTACTTGCACGCATTCAAATATTTCTTAAAACGTAGACAGAAACATTTATATCTATATCAACCACTCCTTTCTTTGAAACTAGTGCTGAACTGAGTTGCTTAGTGAGTCTGTATTTGGAAACTGGATTCTGATTAATTTGTTCAAGAAATGTGAAGGCATTATTCTTGGCTGCTGCTCTAAGGGGGAAAAATTTGTCCTCTCCTTGAAAGATTAGGGCAGAGTAAAGAGGATCTCTGAAAGTCCTTTCTTCCATTTCTTTCAAGAAATTTATTATTTGTGGTGAGTTGACCCTGGCCAGCAGCCAAACACCCACCCAGCCTCTCACTCACTCCTTTCTGCTGTGAGACGAGGAGAAAATAGGAGACATGTAACAGTTGCTTGGGAAGACAAACACCATAAGCACGGATGTTCGCCTCCCCTTGCTTCTCCTTTCCCTGAGTTTTTATTGCTGAGCATGACATCGTATGGTATGGACCTATGTTGCTTCTGAGGCATGAATATGAATAAAATGCTTGGTTATATGATTTTCTTGTTAGTGTGGCATTGTTGTTTATGGGGAGTCTTTAAAAGTTGATTCTGTAAATCTGAACGGTTTGTATATCTGCTGTGCTAAATACTCATGATACTTGTTCAAAGGCTTTAATTGTTAAATAGGAGAATCTTGACTAATATGTGTGTATTTCTTAGCTTACCGTACAATTTTTCTAAAACAAGTTTTAAGAAATTTTACATACATTCTAACAGAATATGACTACACTTCTAGAAATGTAACCGCTTAAAAAATTGCACAACTGGAAAAAATCCTGCTTTAACTTCCTCAGATTACTAGAGACATAATGGGGCTATTTTCATTATATCAGCCAAGAATAGTAACATTATGCCTCAATTGTTGTTCTCCTCCCCATTTTCTCATGGAATAAGCATGCATTTCTGATCTTTACGAGCTTTGTGAAAAGATAGTTAGGGGTTTCCTCGCTGTAGGAAACCATACGGGTGTCTTTCTCTTGCATGTATTGCCAACACTATAGGCAGTCAGCCCAGGAAGGGTGGGCAGCAGCTGTTAGTTTTGATTCTAGTTTGCACGCATTGTAATATTACAGGAATGCAGCACTACTTTCTTTGTTTTTTTAAATTCTAGCTCTAAACTGTAACAATAATAAATTATCAATTAGAAAGCTGTTATTTGCTGGTCATCAAATAGCTGATGTGCTGTTTGAAGTGCCTGTGTGGCGTGTGAGCTCTGAAGAGAAGACAAGGGACTCTGTCTCTAGTAATATTACTTTATGGGACCATGTGCCTATTCAATAGGTGAGCGTTGTTTAGATGTATTTTTAATTAACTTTTTTTTTCTTGGTAGAAGGGCCTACCTTAAAAGGAAGTATGCATGTTTTCAGGCTATAGGGGTATACTTTAAAAGGTGCTCCTTGCATTTTTTTTTTTCATGAATTTTTAGGCTGAAATTTTGACTGGTTTTCTCCCTACTTCCTACCAGCGTTAAATAACAGATTAAAATAATTTATACTTAAGCCAAATTGAAAGTGGACAGTTGTCTGCCTTGGGACAGCTTGTGGTACGTCTGTTACAACCTTGGGTTTCTTTACAGCTCTTTGCAGGGGAGGAGGTAGTATTGCCTCCAGGCAGTAGGAGGAAGGTCTGAAGAGGCAGGCACCCCGGAAGGTACCTGTAAGGCTGGCGTGGTTCGGACTGTGGTTTCAGCTCTTCCTCAACTGGAAAAGCTTGTCTTGATAGGTTGATTTTTGGGAATCTGTATGCATCTTCCCTGCACTTCAGTATTTGACCACGTTATGTCAAACAGCGAGCTCTGTTTTGAATGCGTGTCTGTTTGCTTTTCTGATAGGAAATACAAACTTTCACTTTTTTAGCTCCTGAGCTGCACTGAACCTTCAGTGTGTCGTGACATGGATCCAATAAGAGAGGGCTGCTAGACCATGAGGGGTTCATTCATATGGACCTACCTTTGGAAAAGTATTTAAATAAGCTGACAGGGACTTTTGGGAAGAATGTTAGAAAGACTGAGGGGTAACATAGCGCTAAAAAATAAATAGTTGTCTTATGGAAGACATTGGTCATCGACAGAGATAATCGGTAAGTCATCTGACTTAGAAGACTAGCTAGAAATCACTGTGAAAGAGAAGGCATGTCGGGATTTCTTGTTAGCTGTTGCAGAAAGCAGGAATAAGCTCTCCAGTAATTGATACCCCCTCAAAATGCCAAAGCGTGGTCAGAAAACAAAATTGGTAAAATCTGTCTGTTTTGCGTTGTGTAGATCTGTATGTTTTGTGTGTGCCTTACAGTTTGGGGATTTGGGAAAAGTTATCTTGGTTATTTTGTGTTCCTAGAGAGTTTTGTTAAAAAGCATGAAGTTTTGTGTATTCTTAAATCATGATGTTTCTCAGGAAATTAGGAGTTACTGGGGACTGAGTGTCTTTGGCAGTTTGGTACCACCACATTGGTAAGAAAAGCTGATGGAGACTTTAGGAGTAATGTTAGAAAGATTGAGGAATAGCAGAGTGCTAAAATCTACTCAAACTTAGCGAAGTTTAAATATGTGTATTTAATGTATTGATACAGGACTTAAATGCAGCAGCCTAGTAACTAATACTTAGGGGATGCTTATCTGTGACATTTTATTAGCGTCATCTTAGTATATTCAGATTTAAACCACTTTTTAGAGAGGTGAATTTTGGATAAAATGCACAGCTTTCAGCTCCCAATTGCTGTGTATTATTGGGAAGATATTTATTATATCTTTGCAATGGAGTGTGCACATGATCATAATATCCTGAGGAGAGTTTTCATTGATATTAGGTCAGAAGGCTTGCCCTACTTAACTAATCTCAATTGTCTTGGGTGTTCACGGATGTTACTAACCAGAGAGTTTTCCTCAAACTCTGTCATGACTTTCTGACTCCTTCCCTACTCAAAAACTGTGACAGGTTTCAAACAAGGTACTGAATGGTAGAAAAAGGGTAAGGACATTTTTTAGAAAATACCACAAACTTCAATATGAAAATTAAATTAATGCAATAAACCCAAATGTTGCTAACTATAGCAAACACTTAAAATTACACAATACACTTGCATTATTTTAGTGAATTGATGCATTTGTGTGGACAATGACCACTGGTTATTCTTATTTCTATGTAATGGGTCATTTTCTATGTATTTCTGTATTATTTATTGCAACCATTGATAAAAATTCTGACTCTTGCAAAAGTTGCTGGAAATAGGATAAGCTTATTTATAGCTGATAGTTTTGGGAACTTTTCATTTAGTGATAGCCAAAGCTGGCTAGAACCCTGGTTTCTTTTGAAGGGCAGTTCCATATTTTTAGTACATGACAATTAAATTCGTTTTCTTGTATGTTGCTAGCAGCACTGTAGAATCTACAGCTTCTTTCTTAAGTGGTCTACAACTCTGCATGTTTCTGTTCTGAAAAATAATTCTGTAGTTTATTTTTAAGTACTTGCAGATTTTTTGTTTCAGATTGCCAGCATTACCTGATTGTTACCAGTTTTATTGATGAAATTGCTGAACACCAAAAAAATATTTAATATTTTCTCTAAATGAGAAATCCTGTTTCAGTGCTTTCATAGAACAATTGTTCTTTAAGATTTAATGTGAATCTTGGCCTAGGTTGTACTGCGCTTATACAGCTACTGTGCATCCTCTGCTAGATGCAATGATTTTATTAACCATAACTAATTCCTAAAGAAGTCCTCAAGAAGGACTCTTGATGTTTGGTAAGACAGTTAATTCAGAACTGACATCCTGTCTTTCTGGTTGACATGAATGTTGCCAATGACTTTTCTGTGAAGAAAAGAGTTCATTTTACACCATGCTGAATAAAGCATGAATTTTGTGATCCACTTCTGATGATGCTGGTGACATCTGCCATTTTACTTACAAGTCAATGCAATTCTTGGACATAGTTTTTGGTGATGAATTCAGCACAGTATAAAATAGTAATGTCATAAAGTACCAGAGACAGTGTTATTTAACCAATTAATGAATCCTTGATTCTGATTTTGGCGGTGCTAATAGCAACATAACTCATCCAGTCAGTATTACAACTTCGAAAAGACATTCTCCTATGATTAACTTGGCTATTGTCAAATGAATCTCAGAAATATATTTTCCCAGTCTATAAGAGTTTCGCCAGTGATATAGCTGGACTTGTCCACATACACAGAAGACTTCATTTTCTTTACTTTCAGAGCAGTTTGTAAAAATCACTTGTGATACCGTACATATATATGCAACAATGTGGTCGACTAGAGGTGTTACAGAGTGTTTGCTCCTTTGGGTTCCTAAAGCTACTGGTACTGCCTCCCATGTTTGTACAGGGGTGCATTAGTTGCATGGCCCCGCAGTCCCTGGGTCTGGGAGGAAGCTTCGTGCTTCAGGGACACTTACATTAGATGTCCTGGTTATTGTCTCTTATGAATGCAGTAGTCTTAAAAATAATGACAACTGATACATAATGGATGCCTCTTATATGCCTCTTAAAAACTATTTTCTAGGCTTTACCATAATACTTTTTTATTTTAGCTCTACCCCATTTCAAAAACTTTCCCAAAGTTATTTCAGGAATCTTACAGGATGGGTTAATGAGAAGTAAGAGAGCTATTGTACTCGTACAACCTCTCCTTTGTGACTTGAGTAGTAGTGTACAGGCAGGGTCTTAAGGATTAGTGTACCTGGGTTAGTCTTTTGTTTTATTGCATTTGAGATCCTTTCTAAATGCTAAAATAGGTTATGTTTTTCTCAGAAGGGATGGTTTGTGCTTCCTTCAAAAGCATTTGGGAGAGATGCTCCAGATTCAGAACGATTCAGTTCCAACCTTGAGGCCTACTGAAACCATATTTTGAAGGAAATCAGAGTTAATTATGAAGGACAATAATAGTATTGAGTGGATAATAAGCATCCAGTTATTTAGAACTGGGAGATAATATAGTATTTGAGGCATTTGTTTTATTGTCTGTAAATCTGATAAGTGATTCAGGTGCTTGAACACACACCTGTTGCCAATTTAAAAATCTCTTGGAATTACACCCTGTATCCAGCTACTGTTTCAGAGGATGTGGACACTTCATAGGACCTGTGTCACATCTACTGGTCCATGCAAATATCTTTGGTATTATAAAGGGTCTCAAATGCCACTAGGCACTGTACTTAGAGACTAAATCCTACCCAGGTGCCTGCCACAAGTGAAGCTTGAATCTTCCTGCATGATTCAGGCACAGAAATGTTTTCACATTGTTGGTTTTCTGTCCAAAATCACAGCTGGTTTTGGAGTGAAAAATGTCAGTGCACGTGCCTAAATGCCCTGAAGGAAATGGGCTCTGTGTGGTACTTTTCTGCCTGTAAGCATAGTAGTGTCTGCTTGTGTGTGTGTTGTAAACATAACCACAGTAGACAGGTGAGGTACTCTCATATTAAATTACATAGGTATGAGCCCATGGAGTTCTTGGGGGCAGTTTCAGAATGCGAATTTTCCTGCACAGATTCCCCGGTAACATGACTGGGATGCATGTTGGGGATCAAGATGAGAATAGTAGACTTTCTAACAAACAATTTGTCAAATTTATTCTGTAATGGAGCTGAAGACTTTGTTTCTGCTTTCCAGTCTTGTTTCCAATTGTTTAGAAGCTCAACCTTAGAACTGGCTAAAAGCAGCCTTTACATTCCTGACTTTTTAAGATTAATCTAGGCAAGGTAGGGAAACTTTGGGAGTATGTGGAGGGTTTGTATCTCCAATTATGCTTTAGGGACCAGGATTAGAAACAGGTAGTTGTTCTCCCCCCCCACCTCCTAAGGTTCAAGGGCAGGTGAGTGCTGAGTCTTTGGGAATAGTTTCTTCCAGCAGGCATGGACCAATGCTGTTTTCACAAGAAGCAGTGGCAAAAAGACATTCTTCATTCCTCAGTTTGAAGTGGTCAAATGCTCCAGACTATCCCAAGATGTATTTGTAGGACTGAATATTTTAGTGTTGTAAGAGTGGAGATGGAAGGGAGGGAGTGTTGGAGAGGAGAAAAATCAAGCATATTCTGTTTCTTGAGCACAGTTTTCAACCAAATTCACTGATAATGAACAGAAGATGTATGGTATCTTTACTATTTCTGTAGCATCTGCTGTTTTTTTATTATTCAAATGAAGTTACATTTGTCCTTTCTCTTAAGCAAACCTATGCTAGTCAAGCTTGATTTGAAATATAAAAAAAATTAGCTATTTCCTTCTATGGAGAATTCCAAAACAGAATTAACTAAATTATGAATAAGGTGTACCTACCTTAAACAGTATGACTTAGGTATCCTAATTGTAGTAATTGGATACACAGTTTGCTATTTTGCAGTTTCAGGTATGTGTCTGTTAAAATGAGTAAGACCAAAAGGAGACATTTATTTCTGCTGTTGGAAGGTGAAGTCGAATTGCTTTCCTTCTGGTAGTCCCATTTCCCTTGAAGAGTCCTTCGGACTGTTTTCTTCTGTGTACCAAACATAAGAAACATTTGTCAAAAGAAAATAAAAAGCAGAACCTGGTCTTAGTTGTACACCAAGCTCATAAGCCAAGTGTAATTCATCTTATCTTTTGAAAGCTAATTATTTAGTTAGCTTCCAGAGCTTTGGATATCCCAACAGTAAGTTTCTATTATGTGCATTGGTATTTCAGTTAATTAAGATATTTTGTATTATCCCAAAGTGACTTTCTTATTATAGCTTTATTATTTTAAAAAGTTAAAAAAAATAGGTAAAGTAATATTGTTGCCCTGCCAAAGTAGAGGTCCAGTTTATTAACCTCAGTGGTATTAATCTGAGTCATTATCTCTTCTGCTCATGGGATGTTACTAGCTAATTCCAAAAAGACATTTGGATTTTCACTGTATGTCATGGTTGTCTATGTCCAGGCATAGCTGTGTGTTATCCATGAGAGATGTGCCTGACTGCACACTGAAGCTGATACTATTCTTGATAATCCCTCACGTTAATCTGCCTTGGTTGCATAAAGGTGCTCACGCAGGTTTGTATAGATAGTATTTAACAAATCTTTCTAGAAGAGCTGTAATGTGATGATTTTTACCTCTTGCACAAAGTTACACTTAAATGCTTCTTGTATGATACCATTACCTATATCTTTGCAAGAACGTTTTTCAATATGATTATTTTCTGGTTCTTGCTTTTCTTCTTGGGTTGCTGAAGGATTTTGACATGTAGACGCATCCATTCTCTCCCTTTATGTAATGTAAGGTCAGCTCACCGTCCCAGATCAATTTCACTCATGTTTTGAAGTGAAGTGTTATGGCAGACCACCTTCTGATGTTCTGAAAGGGCTAATGTACCTGTAAACTGTTCTCCTGGGAGAAGGCAAGGGGGTGGACGACCAAGAAACAACTCCCTGGCATGGTTTAGAAGCAGTGCTAGAATGGGACAGCTTGTTTTGGTAAGCTTTGCTTGTGGGCGCCTTCAGATCTTTTGTGGTCTTTGGTATGGTAATCAACCGTGGAAGTGCAATTAAGCCCCGTTGGTGGCAAGATTCTGAGTCTGCTCAAAACCAAGAGAGAAATGTACCAGAGATGGAAAAATAGATGAATAGCTGTTGAGAACTACAAGGGCATTGCCAGGGCTTGCAGAGATGCGGTTGGAAAAGCAAAAGCTCAGCTCGAATTGAAATTGGCCAGAGATGTCAAAAACTACAAGAAAGGGTTCTTCAGATACGTAAACAACAAGCAGAAACAGAAGGAAAATATTGGCCTGCTGTTAAACAGGAGAGGCGAATTAGTCACCAGTAACGCTGAAAAAGCAGAGGTTCTCAACACTTTCTTCACCTCTGTCTTTACCAGCACTGTTGGGCCCCAGGCCTTGGGAACAAAAATACAGGTTGATGCAAACACAGACCCACCATCAATGAAGGAAGAGTTGGTATGTCAACTGTTATAGGAGCTTGACCCCTGCAGATCAATGGGCCCTGACATTATCCACCCAAGGATGGTAAGAGAGCTGGATGATGTTGTTTTGAAGCTGCTCTCCATAATCTCTGAGACGTCGTGCAGATCGGGGGACGTCCCAGAGGACTGGAAGAAGGCTAATGTCACCCCAATCTACAAGAAGGGCTTAAAGGAGGATTCAGGAAATTATAGGCCCGTCAGTCTTACTTCAGTCCCTGGGAAAGTTATGGAACAAATCCTCCTGGGGACTATCACAAGTCAAATGAAGCATGTGATTGGGAAAAGCCATCATGGATTCACCAAGGGCAAATCGTGCTTGAAAAACCTGATTGCCTTCTATGACAGAGTAACCTGCTCATTGATGTGGGGCAAGCAGTGGACATTGTCTACCTGGATCTCAGTACGGTTTCCCACAGCCGCCTCCTAGAGAAACTGATGTGTTACAGTCTGGACAAGTGGTCTGTGCGGTAAGTGAGGAACTGGCTGACGGGTCGCACCCAGAGGGTGGTGGTGGTGGTAAACACCTCCTTTTCAAACTGGCAGCCTGTCACAAATGGGGTTCCCCAGGGATCAATATTGGGCCCAATGCTGTTTAATGTCTTTATAAGTGATCTGGATGATGAGATCAAGTGTACTCTGATGAAGTTTGCTGATGATACCAAACTGAGTGGGGAAGTGCACACATTGGAAGGGCAAGCCACCCTGCAGGAAGACCTGGATAGGCTGGAAGAGTGGGCTAACAGGAACCTTTTGAAGTTTAACAAGGACAAGTGTAAGGTCTTGCACCTGGGAAAACATAGTTTAGGAGTGCAGCACAGGCTGGAATCTACCTAGCTGGGGAGCAGCTCTGTGGACAGGGACCCGAGGGTCCTGGTGGACAACAAGCTCCATATGAGTGAACAGTGCACTGCTGCGGCAAAGAAAACCAACAGGATGCTGGGTTGCATCAACAAGGGCATCACCAGCAGAGATAGACAAGTCATTATCCCTCTCTACTCAGTGCTTGTCAGGCCACACCTGGAGTACTGTGTGCAGTTTTGGTCCCTGCTATACAAAAAAAATGCGGACAGGCTGGAGAGTGTCCAGAGAAGGGCCACAAAGATGACCAAAGGACTGGGAAGCCTGCCACGTAAGAAAAGGCTGAGAGAACTTTGGATTTGTTCAGCCTTGAGAAAAGAAGGCTTAGGGGAGACCTTATCACCATGTTCCAGTATTTAAAGGGTGGTTACAAAGAAGATGGAGACTTTCTTTCTACAAGGAGTCACATGGAAAAGACAAGGGGTAATGGGTACAAGTTAATCCTGGGGTGATTCTGATTGGACACAAGAGGAAAATTTTTCACAGTGAGAACAATCAGCCATTGGAATAATGTCCCCAGGAAAGTGGTGGATTCCCCAACATTGGACACTTTTAAGATTTGGCTGGACAGGGTGCTGGGCCATCTTGTCTAGACCATGCTTTTGCCAAGAAAAGTTGAACTAGATGATCCTTGAGGTCCTTTCAAACCTGGTATTCTGTGATTCTGTGAAGATCACTTGTTATCATAGGTTGTTTAAAGGTTTGACTTGATCTGCGCAGAATGTTGTTTTTAAAGGAGACTACGCACAGCAGAGAAATACAGATTTTTTTTTTTTTGTTCTTGCCTTCCCATTAGAGCTCAGAAGAAAGATAAAAGGTTTTATTTGTGGTTTTCTGCTGCAGTAAGCCTATTATGCTTGTTGATTATTACTTGTACAAGTTTTCATTCACAGGTAGTCACCCAGTTGTACCTCTGTGCAGTAACCTCAAGCTGTTTATTCCATTTGTCCTGGTTTCGGCTGGGACAGAGTTAATTTTCTTCCTAGTAGCTGGTATAGTGTTGTGTTTTGGATTTAGGATGAGAATAATGTTGATAACACACTGAAGTTTTAGTTGTTGCTAAGTAGTGCTTACATTAGCCAAGGACTTTTCAGCTTCTCATGCCCTGCCAGCGAGAAGTTGGGAGGGGGCACAGCCAAGACAGCTGACCCAAACTGGCCAAAGGGATATTCCATACCATGTGACATCATGCTCAGCATATAAACTGGGGGGAGTTGGCCGGGGGGTGGTGACCGCTGCTCGGGAACTGGCTGGGCATTGGTCAGCAGGTGGTGAGCAGTTGCATTGTGCATCACTTGTTTTGTGTATTATTAGTATTATTATGATTATTTTCCCTTTCTTTTCTGTCCTATTAAACTGTCTTTATCTCAACCCACAAATTTTACTGTTTGTTTGGGGTTTTTTTTCCCCCAATTCTCTTCCCCCATCCCACTGGGATTGGGGAGCGAGCAAACGGCTGTGTGGTGTTTAGCTGCTTGCCAGGTTAAACCACACCACCATTAAAATTTTATTGTGAATCTTTAGCAACTGCTATAAGAAATTCTTTTTCCTCCTGAAGCTGAGTTGCAAAGCACCTGGCAATGCCACCTCTGTGGCCAGTGGTTAGCATTGGAGGCTTTATCCTTGTGTGTGCCTGCTGTTCACTACAGGAATGTGTTATGGAGACTTTCTTATTACCATCTGAACAGGTGCTCTAGCATGGTCTTATCACAGCAGTTATGCAATTATGTATTATATATGTTTTATTACAGCAGTTATTTTGGCTGAAGTGCATCCCACATCCTCTCAGCCGTCCTCGGTGAGATGCAACATGTGTTACTTCACTGTAATTAGCTCAAAGATTTTTTTCTTTCTCTCACTTATCTATTGTTTTTCATCCTCCCTTTACTTCCTTTGGACATGCACATCCTCATTTACCTTCCATACACCTCCTGCTTTTCCTTTAGTGACAAACTTTTCTGGAAAGGAGTAAGATGAGCCCCCTGGGGTTGTTTTAAACCTCTGTTGGTGGCACGGTGTGAAAGAGAGAGGCATAGAGAGCCCCCTATTAAGCTAAAGCAAAAAGAAAGACACCACCCCACCCCCCATCTTGTATTTGTAGCTCATGGCTAGTGTTTAAACTAACATACATGTTATGTATGTTGAAGTTGGAGATTCGCTTAAGGTACATCTTCGCATGTAAGGCAAGTCTTTAAGTCTCTATTGCTTGGGATGCAGTTTGTCTCTCGCTGCAGGGAATGAAAAAGTTAAGGTCATGGGGTGTAAGAGGGGACGCAGACATTTTTCAGTCTGACAATTAAACTACATCTTATGTTCTTGGAAAANTTTAAGAAATGACAGCTAACCTTAGTAGTGTATCTGAAAGCACATCTAAAATGAACACGTTATTGGGCCAAGCCACATGTTTGGCGTCATACCAAAACAGTATTGGGCATAATCACAGGAATCACCTCTCCAGCTGATGCTAGCAGGAACAGTGTTAGGCAGCTAGTGTTTAATCCCATGTGCATGGCTAAGATTGTGAGAGAGAGAATCTAGAAAGGGTTAATACTCTACTGGATGCATGCCTTGCAATTCCATTATTTGTTTTTTAGGGGTGGTTTTTTTTTGGTTTAGTGACTTATATCATTAAGATCCTGAAATTGTCTCTTGTATGAATGATGGCACACAGAGGCACTGTTATGCCTCCTCATTATGCTGAAGCATTTGTTTGAATTCTGGTATTCACTGAGATGAATACCATGTATCAGGCAGCCACTATTTCTTCCTGAGTACATTCCTTAATCTTGACATCTCCCTTTCAAAGAGTGACCTGGTCTTGACTGGAGATCAGCAATATTCGACTTGAACAGCTTGAGAGAATTCCAGTGTAATGTCTGAGCCTTTTGCAGAAAATCAGATGTCTGAAAATGTACAATTGTTACTACATCATATAGCAGTGCTTATAAAGGTGCAAAATATGAAGTTGGAAAATATTAATATTTTAGTATCTTGCTTTAGCCTGCTGTTTATGATTAATGTCCCAGACATTATTAAACCACTATTATCCCTGGCTGTCAGCTTTAATGCTAGGTGCTGTATTTGTACTGTTTGCAGCAAACATGCTCAGATAAGAAATTTAAGTGAATCTAATACAGATGTCCCCATTGTTTCTCTAAAATGGCAGTGAGAAATACACACCAATAGAATGTGGGAGTTTTTAAATATTGAGACTTATTTGTAAATAAAATGTGAAGTTTACCTTTGTGTTAATGAAGCTGCTGAGGTTAATTGTAGCAATTCTAAAATGTGTTCATGTCACTAAAATTTAATGCTTCAGGATTTATTTATTTTCATTCTTCTTGCACAGTAGTGTAAAGAAGTAAAGTATTGTGTGTGTGGATATATTTAAAATGTCTTAATGTGTCCTCATGGTCTTGCTGCTTTTGTGTTTGATTTAGGTAATTCTGTGCTAATATTTATTTTAATGTTTTTTAAATGCCTTTAAAGTACAAAAAAATATTACTGCATTACCCTCCTCCCCCCTTTTTTTTTTAATTGCCTTATGGCTGGAATATCATTTGCCTTTTTAGCTTCCTTCTCATTTGAAATTATTCCACTTTGACAAGTGAAAGTAAAAATGCCATTTGATCCAAATACTATGTGGTCGATAGCAACCTGCAATTGCCAATGTCTAAAGTCTCTCTTTCTTTATAACCTTCTTTGATTAGATTAGTAATCAATAATAACTTCTTCAGGTTTTATAAATGAGAAGTTTACATAGACAGCAAGAAACTTGTTAACAGTTTAAAGAATTATAGGCAATATAGGCAAAACCTGGTAACATGGCTTAATGTTCCTTAAACAGTTTAAACAAAATGACTGCTGTGCGTGTGTAACACACCAAATACTAGAGGCTACAGAAGCTGGTACTTTAGGATAGTGCAACTGCTGATTTTTACCTGTGATTCTGTTAATGCTCTGTTATTCCATGATTTTCAACTTGAAAATTAAGGTGCCTATGTTTGAGCAACCCCCTTCTCTTAGCCCTACTAGGCAGCTGGCTTGTTTTGTTAAAGAGTATAGGCATTCAAATAAGTAATTTTAAAACAAAACAGCAACAACAAAAAACTCTTCGACCATAACCTCTGGAACGTTTCAGTGGAGAAGAGAAAGAGATGGTTCTGTTATTTGCTTATAGAAGAATACAGGAAGGTCAAGAGCGGGAGGACAACTTAAGTAGTTGATAAAAATATGAAGTGGAAGACTTCTCCAGTAATGTTAGTTACCTTTGTAATATTGGTAGCAATTTTTTACATTTCTCAATTTAATGAAAAAAAAAACCCAACAACAAAATGCCTGCTGAGATTATGATCCATGTTTACTGTTAGGTTTACATTCAAACTATAAAGTTTGAATGGTTTCATACCTGAATTCTGAGTATAATCTGCTTTTATGTTTTACTTTCCCTCATAAAAATTTCAATTTTAAAACCATTTTTTTTTTTTAAGAAATAAAATAGGCTTTAAAAGATATTGCCTCTCATCTTCACAAAGCTTTGGAAAGGTAGATATTGCTCTTATGCTTTACGGGCAGAAGCTTAGTGGAAAATTAAGGTTTTTTTAAAAAGAGGCAGGAAGTCTGAGATAGTGCTAGGAATCCTCAAACTTCAGTTCCTTTTCCTAAAAAACATTAGCAGAACAGGCCCAAATTGTTGTTACTTGATTGAAGGCGGGGCTGGGGGGGGGGATACTTTTACCATGTAAAATTGCACTGATGTTAAGGTTAAATTCCCATTACACTTGTCCCTCTACAGGCATGAAATAAGATGGTACCTATTCTCACACCTTTTTCTCAAGGGGGAATGGGCAGAAGAATGGCAAGAGTTCATCTTGCATCTCTGTATGTGGGCCCTGGTAAATAGGATTTAATTGCTGCTGCCTTTTAGGTCCTTGTTCCAAAACCAGCAGATCTTAGCAGGATCATTTGGTAGTACAGATGTTTCAGATCATGCTGCGGGCAAACAGGTTTATTTCTGTCAAATCAGAAGGAATTAGTTACCTTATGGTGGCTGCAGGAAGACAAGCAGTAGCTGATCCACTGTAAAGAGACTGTGATGCAGTCAGGTATCTACATCAGCAGGCTTTCTGTGAAAGCAGGTTCTAATTAGGTAACTGATTTTTTTTAAACAAATGTAAATTTATGTTGCATCTTATACAGCCATAGCATTTTTGACCCAGCATTTACAGCTGGCTCTAGTATGTTGCAGGATAATAGTGTAAGTTCTAATCTTTACCTTGGTTTTCACATTAACAACAGAGTAATTGCACCTGTCCCCCGCTTTCTAATTGGTGGCTATTTTTGTTTTCTTGTGGTGCCCTGCGAGGGCGGGTATCGTGGACCAGAAGTGAAGGGCAACGTGGAGTTTCCCTATAAACAAGGTGCAGAAGACTTGGGCGGCTGCTCTGCCAAACCACCCCCCTCTGGGACCGGCAAGTTCTGAAAGCACGTAGGCATGCATGGAGCAGCATTTCTTAACACGTGCTCAACTGTAGGCTTTCAGGGCTGGATTTGGCTCTTTGGCCAAGCCTGCGGTCAGGGAGGTGTGCCCTTACTTGTCCTCTGGGGTTCCAGGTTTTTTATTTCAGAAAGTGTTGTTAACTTGATGAATAAAGGAGGAAGAAACACTCCTTTAAAACTAGATTTCCTAACAAATGGGCCTGTTGGAGATGCTTTAAAATCTTGTGTGTGTGAAAATAATATTACAATTATGTTGTTATATGTTGTTGTAAAGGACCATAATTCTATAGAAAAATGTATTTGAGTGTAGGTATAAAATAAATAGGCAAAATGGAGGGATCTTTAATAGCTAATGGCAATGCTGTCATTGGAGCAGTATGAGAGTGATTTACCGGTTTTGATGGGTTCAAACAAAAAAGGTTGGGTTAGATTCTGTCAAATTTTGGACACACTACTTCTATAATGGTGGCTATAATGTTCACAGGCTATTTTCACTAGGAGCTATGCCGGTATCACTTACATGTCATCTATCCACTGAACATCTCAAAAGCCGCAACGTTGCTTGGCTCTGTCTGCTTCTAGGCTTGAATTTGAACGTCCTCTCTATCCCCTTCACAGTTAAAGATTTTGTATTTCCTCATCTTGTAGCTTCATCATTATAACATCTGTCTCCAAAATATCAGCTGTTGTGATAGCTTTTCTCAAAAAGCATCTTAATGTGAGGTGGGAAAACAAGCAGACCTGACAAGTCAGTGACATTTCTCTGTGACTGGAACGCTGCATCTGGGTTTGCTTTTGTGCTGTATTGCAAAGTTGATAGCTAGAATACAAATGTGGTCATTAAATGAAGAAAAATGTTAAGGATAATTGGATTAAAGCAGGGAGTTCTGTGTGGTATATGACTGGCGGGGGGGGAAGTCATTTTATTAACTCTGGTTTAAGTTATTTAAATTCTGGATGGCCGATAGTCTTCAGGCATGCTAAGAATGATGCAGATCATTAGGTTTGTAATGGTATCATTAATTGTTTCAAAAATAATCTAAATCTGTATCTATCTGCTACCATCAGAAACTGTAGCTGTGCATTAGAGTTCATTAAACAATTCAGCTGTGGGCACCTTTCAAAATTAAACAACTTCGAGAATAGTTTCACTAAAAGGCTTGGAACGAGTACAAGCTCAGATGGAGAACAGCTGTGTTTTGCTGTATAGATATGAGCCTGTTTCACACAGGAAATAAGACCATGCAGAAATAGGCTGTAGTCCTGGAGAGAGCCCCGCGCTATGTAAGTGTGTGAGTATGCTCCCAGTTGTGAGATGAAAACATCCCGAGGCGTACTTTTTTTTTCTATTTTCCGGTAGCCCTTTTATTCCCTTTATCTCTTACAGTAGTTCAGCGCTATGCGTATTATGATCTTTTTTTCCTGTTGTAATTTTCTTTGCCTGTTTTGCTGGTTAAAAATGGCTAAGTGGTTGTCAAGAAGGATGTCCCTGCATCAGTGCTGGAGGCTGTTAATGACCTGAATGCTCCCAATGTGGGCTCGTTCAGAGAAAATCTTCCCGTAGGTTGTAATCACTTACTGCTGTTGGGAGCTGAAGTTCAGTTACATGGATTTCACTATAATACTCTCGTGTTAGTGGTGCTAAAGGAATAATTGCTGCTTTGCCTCATTGCTGGTAACTTTTCTTTAGGGAGGAGACAGAAGAAGAACATGCTGAGTGACCTCCGCATGTTACCATGTCTTGTCTATCTGTGCCTTTCACCTTCCTTCTGTTGAATCTTGATTATGAACATTGTGAGAGAGATTTTTTTTTTTTAACTTGTTTAATTGAGGTGCCAGCCAAGTTCTGCTTGCTCAAAAAGGTCTTTCAAGTTTGTGATGTGAGTTTGTATTTATAGCATTAACAACGCCATGTTATTTGTTTTGTTCTCATCTAGGTGCTTGAACTGGGATTTAATTTCTCATCCTATGGATCACTGAATAAGTAACAGATGGCCTTGCCTCGTCTTACAGGCGCTTTACGCTCCTTTTCAAATGTCACTAAACATGAGGATTACAGTGAAGAATTAGCTGACTTAATGGTAAAGATTTTTTTCTTTTCCAAAGCATAATTGTAAAGTATTAGTGTGTATATAGTAAGAATTGTTTGTTTTCTTAATTTGCATTGCTATTTTATAAGAGTAGGCAAGCAAGACTGGGCAAAGTGTGTATAGTTTCCTGTGCATTCCTTCACAGTGTCCTCACTCAAAGTCAAGTTTGCTGTAGCTTTGTGATTTATGCTACGCCCTTACAATCATACTGTGCTATATGGATAGGGTCGCTTGGCTGTGTTAGTACAGCCCTGCTATTTTGTGTTTCAGGAAGTTATTCAAGTTGGTCTGGGCTGGTATGTTTTTAGCTCTGAGCTTATGCAGAGCTGCAGAGCCAAACATTTCCCTTTGACTATTAAGTTCACCTCAGACTCTTGTTGGGGGATGTTTAGAATAAATTTAGTGATACTGAATTTAGGTACTTTTTTCCCCGAGAAATAATGCATTAAAGCAATAGATGCGTTCTGGGAACCTGTAATGTGAAATGAGTTTGGAATCTTGGGAGCTGTAAATCTCTTGAAGTTGCAAGAGTTTGGCTTTACTCTTTCCAAGGCAGAATTCTCTGTAAAGTAGCGAGAGTGCGTGCGTGCGCGTGTGTGTGTATCCTCCTCTTTCCTTACACACAGGAAAGAGTGTAAAGAACAGGTAATAGGGAAACTGCTTGCAATCATTACTACATGCTGACTGAATGCAATTGGAAAGAAGTGTTTTTATCTGGTGTTTAATTTTAAAGGAACCTCCATATACTAATTCAAAATAAATTAAAAAAAACCCAAATATTTTGCATTTTCAGACTAAAAGATCAAAACTACATGAACAGTTGCTGAAGTCTGATCTTACTTGGAAGAAGATAATAAAGTTTGTTGATGACAATTTGGACAAAAAAGAACACCAAAGTGTAAATGGTGATTTAAAAACTATATTACAAGCTGCAAAACAAATAGGTATGTTTTCATTCTCCAGTAGTCTAATAATAGACTGTTTTGTCGGGGGGTGGGGAGGTGTCAAACTGCTTTCTGCCTGCATACTTTGCATACTGGTACAGTTTTAGTTCTGCCTGGACACCAGGCTTGCCCTGAAATATCCAGTAAATCTGATATGTATATGCACAATTTGGTTTTCTGTTTTATTTAAAAATATGATTCCATTGTTATGTGGATATTCTTGCTTTTTGATAGTATTGTTGTGTAGTGTGTGGTATGATTTGTGATTGACCTTTAGTAAGCAAAAGCAACAGCTTCTTTTGGAATGGCAGTGCTCTGTGAAAAGAACAATCTTGGTGTTATCTGCTTTAATTCCATGTGAGTGTATCATGAAAACTTGGATTGCTACATAAGCAGATAAAAATGTAAAAAAATGTTTTCTGCTTGAGATGTTTGGTGTTGGGGAGAGAAATAAGTAATAAATTTCACTTATCTGGAATTAAGCTTTTAAAACTGAATATACATTATGGCAAAGAAGGTGTGAAAACTCAGTTTTGATTGGAAACTTAGTTTTTGATCTACAGACTGAAACTAATTTAGCTTGTGCTCTTAGCAGAGTTTAACTTCAGCTCATAAACTGAGCACATGGCTCAAGCTCTAGCTGTCACATATTTAAGAACTTTTCAGTTCAATGTACTAGGTATATTTTCTTCTTTTTCTGGTTATGTTACAAGTATCTTGAGCAGAACCCTAAGTAAAAGATGGAAAGAATTAATATGGATAAATATATTTGCTTTTTTTTTTTTGGCATTATAGACCAGAGTGCGTGTTATTGCAATCCGAATGTTAACCTGCCTCACTCATGTTTCTATTTCTCCACAGTTCTTTTGGAAATAACTAGCAAATTAAGGCAGAAACAAACATCTGAACACAGATTTTCAAAAAATGCTAGACAAGTTGTTCGTGTCCAGGATGTAGTAATCAGTCATGCTGTACAGTTGCACAGATGTCTGTTAAAGCTATTAATGGTTGTAATGGCTATTGCTTTAGTGAGTCATCAGAAGAGAAATTTCAAGTATTTCTCAACTCACTGACAAAAATGTTTTAAACTCATCTGACGATACACATGTTCTAAACTTTGCCTTGTGGTTCATTCCTTCCATGTTTGTGACCCAACACAATTTATTTTTACAAATTTTGTCCTAATTTTTTTTAATCCTATTTTTCTCTTACAAGTAGTAGAGATTGTGCTGTTAGTAGACTCTAACCTCTTCAGGCCAGAAGTTAAGCATGTGGCTGCCTGTCTTTCTGAGACAGAGGCACCTCTAGGAAGGGCCACGTCTGCCCCAACTCAAGTACCTCCATTGCAGTGCATAGATTTCAGCTGGCACTTCTGACATGCAAGGTTTGGGGGAAAGTCATGCGAGATGTGGAGTGCGTTTGCATCAGCTGTCGATGCCTAAAGTTAATATGGAAAAGGTGCAGTCTGTATTGATAATTGATCAAAGAAATAAATGTTATCTTTTTAACTTCTTTTTTTGTTTGTTTGAGATTGCCCACAGAATTCATGCTCTTTTACTAGTTTTTAAAAGATGTTTATTGCTGTGCTGCAATAGTAAAGGCAGGTTTCGGACACAGCTGTGATGGGAAGGGTAAAGTCCTGTTTGGTACACACGGTCTGGAAATGTCTGTATGAACAACACATTTCAGAATATAGAAAGGCTAATGAGATTTCTCTCAGCACTCCATTTTGATAGCATACTATTGATGTAATTTTTAAAAGTTATACTCTCCATTTTTCCGACTTCCCTTCCATGATTTGATCAATTCAGATTTTTTTTTTTTTTTTTTTTTTTTTTAGCTGTATCACTTCCTTACAGGAAGCGACTTAAGAGGAAGTAANTTTTTGGTTAGGATAACATTGGGATGTTAGGAAGATGTCAACACAATCAGACCTGGAACAGGCACTGACATGTGGTTACGGGGATGCTTGATCCATCTGTCCCACATGCCCCTCTATTAGCAAGCAAATAAAGGCAGCCAACTCTTCCTCAGCCCCCAGTCCTCCTGACCATGACAACAGGCTTGAAATATGTGGTTTGGTCAGAACAACAGAT
>WAAD01040268.1:55539-112103 GCA_013389945.1 Fregata magnificens | reverse complement strand
TTTTGGTTTTTTTTTTTTTTTTTTTTTTGGGGGGGGTGGTGTAAATATAAAGACAGTGGTAGAATCCCTGTATATTCACTGGAAAAAGATATGCATTTTGAGTGGACTACTGGGATATTCATCTAGCTTATTTACCCTTTGGAAAAGCTTTTAGTTTACCATCAACAAAAGGATGAGCTTAGGGCAAATTCCCATGCAACTTAGGCATCCTAGTTAAATGTTAAAAATTCAGTGGAATAAATAGGGACCGCAGCTGCTTCACTGAGAAGCTATCAATGTCCACACACAGAAAATATGATATTCATGTGATTTCTTCTTTATCTTATTAATTGCCTATGGTATTACATGGAAATCTTACAGAATAAATTCCTTTGCTGAATCTTCCCCGCAGTTCTGTGAACATGGTTTTAAACTTTTTTTAAGTCCGTTGCTAGGAAGGGAACATGTTGCAGTGTTTTAATGACCCTATGAGGTAAGAGATAATGAGAAAGTGTTTAATTTACAACTTAGATACACTGAACACAGAAAACATTTTCTAAGTCTCAGTACACTTTATTTTCTGACAGAGAACAGAGTATAGTAGTCAATCTTTTGTATTTTGCAGGACTTGTATCTCCATAACTTAAATAATTTTTTATGTATGTGAGGTCCAGAGTCTAATTTATTTTAGGAAAACTAGTTTGGTTTTTGTTAGGTTATGTAAGTGAGCCACCTTTCACATGCATAATTCATTTCAGTAGTGCAAGGTCTAATAATAAATAAGCACACAAAATGCAATTGTTTAGTTAAAACTCATATGTTTCTGCTAAAACTTGACACTCATTACTTTTATCCATCATAAACCTATCTTGTACTTAAGTAGAATCGTTTCTCATACTGTGACCATTAGAAATTATATTTAAGCAAATACTTTGACATAGCAAGCAGAAAAGTCCAAAGGTTTGAAATGTTTATTTTACCTTATTGAAAGGTAATGTTTTAAGAACTTATACAGTCAAACAATTGAAAAATTTAGCAGTAAGGTATCATTTATCATTATGAAAGCATATTCTATGAACTATAAATAACCAGACATTTCTAGAAGCATAATTGTTTTGAATCAGGCAAACTGAACCAGTATTTCTTGTGAATTATTAATGCAATATTGTTTTGTTGATGCCTTAAATAATTAGACTGAGCACTTAATTTAAATTTATATCATCTAGTATAATCTCTGCAATGTATACTGTATTACATTGTAATAACATGCTGATATATCTCATTACAGGAATAGAGGATCATTGATACTGTTTAACTTCAGCTCTTCATTTTAGTGTATCCTGAACAGCCATTCAGATGAACCTCTTACTTCCCAATGACTTATTAGGAACCTGAAAAATTTAAGATCTTACATTAGGTGTACGGACAGAGAGAGTAATTTTGCCTCTGTATAAAACTTTCTGTGCCCACACCTTCTGATCTTCACATTTCCAGAAGAAAACAAAGGAGTCAGGAAAAATACAAAGGCAGTTAAAATAATCATGAGGATGAAATAGCAGTTTTATGTGAACACACGAAAAATACTGTGACTCACAGAAATACAATAAGGGTTTATGATATGGAAGTGATGGATAGGCTGAATGAAGAGCAACTTTTTATACAAATATAAATTCTCAAGAAGCATCTCCTTACATGTTGGGTTTTGGGTTTGTTTGTTTGTTTGTTTCCCATGTTCTTTCTACTGCTTTCCATACCTTAATAACCAAGCAGGAGACTCACTTGTTTACACCTAAACCAGTCACCCTAGTGTCCCCTTTTAGTCAAGAAAGAGAAATAAACGTACTTCAATTCTAGACAGAAATTTATCTCATTTTGAAGGTTTTCTAAAAAAGCTTAAATGAATTACATCCAAAAGGTATGTACTTGTCTATGAAGACAATTTAGTATAATAACCACAGATATAAACATTTACTATGTAAAGATCATAAATCAAGTAAGATGACTTCTCTTTTTGTCTTTCACACAAAATTTACACCCAATAGTCCACAAATGACTCAATCATCATACCTGTTGCCGCTTCATTTGACTTAAAGTCCTAAGACATTGATTTATTCCTGGCATCTCGTTACTCAGAAATAATACAAAACCTATGAAATAATGGGACACAGCATGGGTAAAAGAGAGTAGCCCCTATCATGTAGAACTAAAAACCTGATAAAGTTTAGTATCTCCAGGAAAGCCTCGTAAGGTTATGGTGCTCAGTAGATTATCTGTATTTCAATCAACATCCCATAACAATTTTTCCAGGGTCAATACTCCAGAAGACAGACAGCTCAATATTTCACATCATTAATACCAGATACTGGGAATGTTATCCTGCTTAAATGGTGAGCAAAACACACAAGTACTGTCACTATGAGAGTGAGGTGTGGAAATTGGAGAAAGATATCTGACACAGACCTCTTCTGTCAATAAGATCACGCTCAGATTTTCTCGAAAAGTACACAGTTTGCAGTCTTATCTCTTCTTTCTTTACAAGAAAGCCCCAGATACAGGCCCTCTGCGTCTTAACAGAACTATTTTAAGAGCTATTTTGACATCCTGGGATATTTCTGAATCTGGAGGATTCCCATCGTCCTGCCCTTGCCATATTGGAGGGCAAACCCCCTTTCTTCCTTTAGTTCTCTACTGTCTTCTCTCTTATCAGTTTCGGTAAGCAACTGCACTGACCTTCTCTACACCCAACTTTTCACCTCCTACAAACAGTTTTAGCCCAGTAAAAAGCATTATTTAACTGGACATAGTAATTACAGCTCTTGCGCTAAATGAAAGAGAGACAAAAACCGATGCCTGACTCCAAGATGAAGTAGAACAGGCTGGCTCATAATCATACTATTTATAGCGATCCCCTTCAATAATAAATTTGTCCTAGAGAGAGATATTTGGAGCAGTACAAAACAGAGGCAGCAAGTAAGCTAATGACATAGGGCTCCAGTGCTTAAACCAGCTCTTCACTCTCTTTTATTGATGTACTTAATACCAGGACTGCTCTGTGACAGGACACAGGCACTCCTTATATCATCGCTCCTACTGATCTGGGGAAGGTCTGCAGCACACTCCACATCCATTACTGTCTTCAGAGCACTCAGCTATTACTTCAGATGATAGCCCTCTCAAAGAATAGATGTGATTAAAGAGCAATTTATCATATCCTGAGTAAAATATCTTAAATCAAATGAATCTGTAAGGGTGCATAGCAGGAGAGTGTCTGCTCCTCTAAGGGTGCCTGGTCAAAGGAGCCATAAACCAGAACATGAAGAGACAGACCTGACCAAGAAATGATAAGGAAGGTCATAATAAGAACAAACCTGCTCCGTGGCATGAGAAGTATGTGTGCTTTATTTTTTCATTTGAGAGGATAAGGAAAGGGAGAAAGAAACCAGGTAGTCATAAAACCTGTCCAATTAACATTAATAAAGACAGTAACAAGAAACAAACGTGGTCAGTCACACTAGTTGATGGGCTATCAAGAAACTGCAGGCAAACCGGGACTTTGTAACTGATAAGGATGCAAACCTGAGGGTCCAGGGTTTTGGAGGAGGTTGGTAGGAGTGTGACAACTGATGAGGCAATGTGCAGGGGAAGGGGGAGCAGAGAGGAACAAAGGAGGAATAGACAGAAAAGGGTATAAAACAGGGCTAATGACATGTTAATCAGAGCTGGTCAGTACGCTTGTCTGGCCGAACCCTGCACCTGATCAGCACAGTCTGTCTTGTCTTCTCATATCTTCTTATTAAATCTTGTCTTAACTCTGTGTCTGTGTCATCTCACTCTCTATCGTGTGCGTGTGTGAGTGCTGCAGGGATTCCGTGCCTGCTACTGTGGGGACTGGTGTGAGGGGACTGGGTGCCAGCTCCTGGAGTCAAACTGGGGGTGTGGGCAACCCTGGCCTGTGGTGCCAGCTACTGCAGCCAGTGGGGTCTCAGCATCAGCTACTGGAGCCAGTGGAGGTCTTGGTTGTCAGCCACTGGGGCAGGAACAGTGTGCATTCCCAAAACCAGCTGCTGAGAGGGACCGGGGTGAGTGAGGCAAGTGAGAGGCTCAGCAACAGTGGCTGGATCAGGACCACAGGTCACAGCCCACGTGCCTGGTGCCGGCTGATGGGGGCAAGTGTCTGTGTCTCCCCCAAACCAGGTGTGAGTGGGGGGGGTGGTGTGTGTATTCACTGGCAAACTCCAAGCTGGACCAGCCAGTGAGTAGGGTGTCTGGGTTTGGGAAAAGGTATCAGGCGGGCAAAGGATCTGTGCTGGTATTTGGGGGGAACCCGTGAGTGTGCGGTGCCTGTGGGACGAGTGTGTGAGTGCTGCATGTTTGCAGCGAACACCCAGGTGGACCAGCCAGCAAGTCAGGGACCCTTGGAGCAGGTAGGAGGGGCCAGGATCCAGGCAGGTTGCTGGGCAGGTAGAGGGGTCTTGATGATGCTGGGAGGATCCACAAATGTGCATGTGCTTGTGTGCTGCACTAGTGACCTTCTGCCTCTGTCAGCCCAAGAGGAGGAGGGGACATGGCTGTCTGGGCTTGTGTCTGATGTGAGTCTTGCACATGGGTGCTGTTGAAGGCAGCACCTTGTCTGTGGCTGTCTGTGTGACTGATTGTGTCTCTGTCCTCTATGTGTGTGTCTATATCTGTGTGTGTCTCTCTGGGATATGTGCTCAGCTTTGCTGCTGGTTGAACCTGCAAATGGGAAAGCACCAGCCACCTCCTTCAGCCTGGGCAGAGACCCAGGTCCCCAGGTACTGGGCTGGACTCCAGCAGCTGTGCAGGACAGGTCCTGGGCCAGAGTGTCTTCAGGAGGTGGCCCCGGTCTTATCATCTGTTAACAGAATCAACTTCCAAAAGTGCTTCTTTCCCAACACAGGGTATGAAGAAAGCCTAAGATGATTCACTGAGTTTTGGGTTATTAACTCTTGCATGTCTAATGTTCAAAATAATTAATCTACCATAGATGGTCCCACAGAGAGGTCATTCTTTTTCCCAGTATCAGTATGTTTCTCAGGGTTATTCTGTCAGGTGACAGGAGAAATAAGTAGAGATATCTGGTAAGACTATGAGGTACAATAAAACCACACAGTGAAGCCAGAGTTATCCTCAGCACACAGTTCAGTCAGCATTTGCTTGAATCTTCTTCTAGTGTATGTAAGCACTGTCTCTCATCTGCCTAGAAAAAAGATGCTGCCACCTGTTATGATTTTATTTGTCTATGGCTACAGAGATAAAACTTATTTTTTTTCTTTTCCCCTGAAGCCTCATGGGAAAGACAATTTATAAAGGCAGCAAGATGGATTAGACATACTTCTTGAGAAGGTAGGCACATCCAATACTGTCTAGATGGAATTGGAAGTAAAGGGCAAATTGGAGCAAAATAGTGAAGTAATTTCTGGGTCCAGGGAATGTCAGTAAACCTAAAATGGAAATGGAGACTACCAGCGTGCTCACAGTGCAGGTTCTGTGGTAGTTTACATCATTCCCTTAGATGGTATCATTGAAGATTGCTTAATGTTTGTTATTCCCTAAAATTTTTCTCAGCACCATAAGAAAGCAGATCTGCAGAATTCTGACATGATTCAGTGTTAAACTCTTATGTACATGATGAAGTTACTAGTTTGTCATCACCTTGTCTCTGTAAATCTATGTTTTTACACAGAACTGTATCTATTAGACTAATAACACTTAAAAGCCTGACTGTTTTTTGGAGGAAGACAATAACCTAGACATGGGTTGACTACATAACTGAATGACTACATACGATGACATCTATAACATGCATGTTCCAGGTCTGTCCTGTCCCAGAAGAGGTCTTCTCAGTATTTTAAGTCATAAGCTTTAAAATACAAGGTAGCATTTTGCAGGTCTGGCCTTGCTATTCAGTCCAAGAAATCTGAAAACATACAACATGTTGTTCAATATGACAGTGTTTTGTGTTTCTGATTCTGCTCTCCCTCTCTCCATTTTCTAAGCCTCTCTGCTTCCTAGCTTAGACCTTTCCTTATCTGTGCTTAGATTCCTGCTGTCTAACGCATTTATCTACTTTCAGTATTTTCCCCGAAGTGTCCATTAAGCCAATGCATCTCAACCGTTTAAACAGCTACTGTAATCTAAAATGATTCCAATGGAAAATGTAACAAAACTAAGCATGCCATATGGATGAGATTTATATAATCAAATACAAATATAGCTGTTTACATGGAAATGCATAAATTTGGGGTGGCCCAGGCCCCCTTCAGCAATTCATTTGATGTCTATCCACGTCAGATGAACCATGTCCTAAAAGTACCTATGCAAACAGTGGAGATCTGAAGTATATGAGAAAAAAAAAATAGATAAGCAGGATGAAATAAAAGTTATTGTTTACCAACCTGATAGCCTTTTATAAAGAAGTAACTTTGGATGGGCAGAGAGGATTGGATGTTGTTTAGCCTGACTTTAGTAAAGCCTTTGACACTGTCTTCCATAAGATACTCATTGGCAAGTTGACAAAGTATGGGTTACATAAACGGTAGAGGCAGAATCATAGAATCATAGAATATCCTGAGTTGGAAGGGACCCACAAGGATCATCGAGTCCAACTCCTGACCCTGTATAGGACAACCTCAAAGTTCACACCGTGTGTTTGAGGGTGTTGTCCAAATGCTTCTTGAACATTGTCAGGCTTGGTGCCATGACTACCTCCCTGGGGAGCCTGTTCCAAGTGCTCCACCACCCTCTGCGTGAAGAACCTTTTCCTAATATCCAACCTAAACCTCTCCTGGCACATCTTCCTGCCATTCCCTCGGGTCCTATCATTGGTCACCAGGGAGAAGAGATTGGTACCTGCCCCTCTTTTTCCCCTTGTGAGGAAGCTGTAGACCGCGATGAGGTCTCCCCTCAGTCTCCTCTTCTCCAGGCTGAACAGATCAAGTGACTTTAGCCTCTCCTCATATGGCTTCCCCTCTAAACCCTTCACCATCTTTGTGGCTCTCCTCTGGACACTGTCTAGTAGCTTCACATCCTTTTTATACTGTGGTGCCCAAAACTGCACACAGTATTCAAGATGAGGCCACACGAGTGCAGAGTAGAGTGGGACAATCACTTCCTTCAACCAGCTAGCAATGCAGTGCTTGATGCACCCCAGGATGCGATTCGCCCCTTTGGCTGCCAGGGCACACTGTTGGCTCATGTTTAGCTTGCTGTCAACCAGAACCCCCAGATCCTTCTCCACAGGGCTGCTCTCCAGCCTCTTGTTCCCCAGTCTGTACATACATCCACAGTTGCCATATCCCAGGTGCAAAACCTGGCACTTGCCCTTGTTAAACTTCATACGGTTGGTGATTGCCCAGCTCCCTAATTTGTCCAGATCTCTCTGCAGTGCCTCTCTGCCCTTGAGAGTGTCCATAGCTCCTTCCAATTTTGTGTCATCAGTGAAAACTGGAAGGTAGATTGAAAATTGGCTGAAGCTGGGCCCAGGGAGTTGTGAACAGTGGCACAAAGTCTGGTTGGAGACAAGTCACTAGTCGTGTATCCCAGGGGCCAATGCTAGGACCCATATTGTTTAACATCCTCATTAATGACCTGAACAATGAGGCAGAGTGCACCGTCCGTGGGTTTGCAGATGATACAATACCAGGAAGAGTCGCTGATATACCAGGTAATTGTACTGCCAACCAAAGGGACCTGGACAGGCTGGAGAAATAGGCCGAGAGAAATCTCATGATTTTTAACAAGGGGAAATTCTAACTCCTACATCTGGGGAAAAATAATACCAGGCACTAGTTCCAGGAGCTGACGGGCTGGAAAGCCACTCTGCAGAGAAGGCCTGAGGATCCTGGTGGACAAGCTGACCATGAGCCAGTGACATGCCCTTCATGTCAAAGAAAGCCAACAGTCTCCTGGGCTGTGTGAGGAAGAATGTTTCCGTCAGGTTGAAGGATGTGATCCTTCATTTACTTGACATTGGTGAGGCTGTGTCTGGAGTGCCGTGTTGAGTCCTGGGCTCCCCAGTACAACAGAGGACTTAATAGCGTGAGTCCAGCAAAGGACCGTGAAGGTGATGAAGAGACTGGAGCATCTTTCATTCAAGGAAAGGCTGAGAGAGCTAGGAATGTTCAGCCTGGGGCAGAGAAGGCTTAGGGTGGTAGGGATTTTGTCCATATGTATGACAAAATGGGAGATAATGCAGATGAGGGAGCCAGAATCTTCTCAGTACTGCCCATTGACAGGATAAGAGGCAATAGGTACAAATTATAGAATGGGAGATTTCATGTGATTTAAAGAAAACTCTTTTACAGTGAGGATCGTCATAAGACGAAGAGGCTGCCCAGAGGTTGTGGAGTCTCCATGTGGGGAGACAGTCAAAACCTGACTGGATACTGTCCTGGGTAACCTGTTGTAGCTGACCCTGCTTTAACAGGGAGGTTGGACTATATGATCTCAATAGGTCCCTCCCAACCTCAGATTTTGTGGTTCTTTGAAATAGCATTTTCATTTTTGTCAAAACTTTTCTCAAAGGAGATGCTGTCTCCTAGGTTTCACTGGCAGATTATATTAATTACAAATTGGCTCATGGGAACATATTTCTGAAATTAGAATTACACTTTTCCTAAAATGATTTATTGGCACTAACAACCTGAAGTGACTAGAGTATGGGGACTGTTAATTTAAACACATAATACATATGGATAAAGATACTGAGAAGTCAGGAGAATCCACGGTTAGTTTGAAGTATTTGGTTTTTTTCAGTAATGTAGCTGTAATTTCAGGTTTCTGAGCTCAGTTCTAAAAATCACATTATACCTTAAGGTCTGTTGTTTTAGTGAGAACTGATGCTGAATGCTTCACAGGAAATAATGAACATCTTGATCTCTCAGCTGTGTATATATATTTTCATTATATATTAATCATCAGATCTTCAGATTCTGAAGAATTGTCTGGTGACAACTTTGAGTTCCTGTGACTAATCATTAGCTGAGAAACTTCACTATCTTCTGATCCTGGGAATAAGTAATTGCATTGCAGCTGCAGATCTGTCTCCATCCTGTATAGTTTCTTCAAATGTACCTTAAAATGGAATTTTATTCTGTAAAGGGGGTCTAGAAGGAAGTTGTTCTCTTTCCAAAGCAATCTTATCGAAATATATGTTCTTCTTCCACCTCTTCTGTCTCCCTCATTTCTCTTTCCCAGCATGACAATATCAGTATTTTTTAACTTCAGCCTGTAAAACCTTGATATCAATGGAAGAAAAACAAATCAAACAACCGCCCTGCCCCTCAAAAAATCTCACAGGTTTTGGAAATAGAAAATGGACAGAAGGAAGAGGAAAGGATCACAAACTTAACAAACTTAGGCAGCTGCATCTGAACCTGGGCTGATCCCAAAGACTTATAACTCTATATAACTATTCATTTACTTCTTGGCTCAGTTATATAAAGAAAAGAGTAGAAATATATAGAAATTCATGCTTGTCTTTTGTACATAGAATTTTGTTTTCCAAGATATAGGTAAGGTTTTTTGTTGCCTTTTTTTTTTTTACCAATATAATGCAAAGTAAAACATAGTTCAACTGTATAAACTTTGGAGAAGCATCTTGGAAAGAATGAAAATGACATGGGTTTTTTTGTGATGTTACAATATTTTCAAATTAATCATCAACCAGTGCTGAGGAAAATACAGTTGTTAGAGTCAATATATAGGCTTCCCTTCCTTTTTATTACATATTCAAAACTGATTTTAATTACTTTTCTGCTAGGAAATACAACTGAAATGTTTTCAGTCTAATACAGCTTAAAGTTTCTGTATTTAACATAGTGAAATCCTGTTCAGAAGATGAAAAATGCAAGAATTCTTTCTTCTGCTGTGTCAGTGTGGTAAGGCAGTGGCTTGCTGTAGCTTGCAAACATAAGCACCACACTACCCCATTAAACGTACCCTCTTAAACCTCCTCCATTGGAAATTTTCTATCACAGAAGTCAGTGAGACAACTGGAGAAAGAAATAGAAATATGCAAAGGTTGTTAATAGCAATTGTGTCTCTGGGAATTCTTTATGTTAATGGAACTAGAAACTCAACTACCTAGCAGAGCATTAACTATGGCAAGCTTAGATGATGAAAATGCAGTTGGTGCAAGTTAATAAAAAAGCCAACATAATGTAATCTTATTTCTGGTTTCCAATGGGTGTGAGTATAATTTATTTAATAGATGGTTCCTGAAAATGCATGAAAAAAATGCATACACACACAGACACTGGATTTCTTTCAGGTCCTGTTTAACATCTTTATGAATGACTTGGAGGAGATGATACAGTTTACTCTCATCAAGTTCTCACATGACACCAAACTGGGAGGGGTCAAGTTGATATGCTGGAAGGCAGTGATACCATTCAGAGGCTGACTGTCTGGAGTGGTGTACCAGCTGGAACCTCCTGAAATGCAGTTAGGAACAAATCCAGAGTCCTGCATTTAGGAACAAAGACAGACACCTTCCCCCTGGCCCTGGCAATGACATAGGCTAGTATAGGGCAGAGCCACAAGGATGGCAAGGGCTGGAGCGCTTGGTCTGTGAAGAGAGGCTGAGGGACTGGAGCCTTGTTCAGGCTGGAGAAGAGATGGCTTGCAGGAGGATCTAAGAGCAGCCCTGCTGTGTTTATGGGGTGGTTATCAGGGAGATGGAGCTAGTGCATGCATAGCAGGAGAATGAAAGACATTAGGTATAAACTGAAAGAAGAGAGGTTCAGACTAGATATATAAGGAGAGGAAAATCCAGGCAGTGGAACAGGTAGTCCAGAGAAATTGCTTGTCTCCATTGTTAGAGTTTTTGAAGGCCTGATTGGACAAAGCCCTGTGCAACCTGTTCAGAGCGTGATCTGCTTTGACACCTTCTGAGGTCCCTTCCAATCTTAATTATTTTGTGAATAGCAGTTTCTGCATCAGTAAACACCACAGTAAAACCTACAAGAGTACAATCTTACTTAAAGGAACTCAAGTATTTTTTAATTTATGTACCTTTTATGATGTAGCCATACTTGGTGAGATTCAATTGCCCTTTTCTTTAGGGTGTCAAGTGGAACTCTGCCTGAATGGCACTGAGGAATCCTGTCTCTCCTCCAGAAGAAGACTCCACAAGGTCCCATAACACAACTGTGAGCCCCTACAGGAGTCTCCAATACCCAAGTGTGCCTAAAATGGAATGTAGGCAAATTAATTTTAAACTTAGATACCTATGTCTGATATGACCACTCTAGGTTCTTTATTTAGTTGAGAGAAATTGTTAACTCCAACGGCAATATATCATAGATGTCTACCTGAAGGAAAGATGAAGCAGCATGGTTTTTTTCATAAGAAACATGTTCTGAAAGTACCAATTTATCTCCATTTAATATAAGGAGAGTAATATCTTCTTCAGACATCTACTTTTTAGACAATCTCATTCTATTTCCTCCTGGCAAAGTCTCTGGACACTGATGGCTTGTTGTAACCATCTCTCTTTCATCCTGAGGAAAAGTGGAGGTTCAAAATTAGGAGACAGGGAAATATTGAAGTGAGGAGCATAACACCAGCTTGTACATACTAGAAAGTATGTGCATAGCCATTTTAACTATTATTATTACAACTCTTTTTTTCAGTAATGTTTTATTTTCCCCTATAACAACGAGATTTAGACTAACAATAATTCTATAGTTAGACTGTTTAGATTTATATTACACTAATAATAAATTCTTAGTTTTGCATATAATTTATATTTTGTTGTTTATTACAAGGTTTTCAGTGTACGAAGAAGTACCTGTCTGTTGTACTCCATCTGTTTGTACTACTACTGTGTAGTAGAATTAGAAATTTCTGAATGGGAAAAAATAGTGGAAAAGGGCAATTCCAGTGCATTTATAGTTGGAAACAAGGGGGAATAAAGTTTCTCAAGTTAAACACAGGCACAAACAAAGTCTTATGATAGACATGTTTTTCAGAAAAGGATTAAAAGAGTTTCAGTATACTTGCATGGGTCAAAAGAGTAAGAGTACAAGTTTTAAATGAAGCTTTTTTTATCTGGGGCCTGTACCATTTAAGGTTTTATGCAGGTGAGCAAGCCCTCAACTAGGCTTGTTCTGTCAAAGCAGATTCCATTTAAAAGGAATAATGAGAACCATTTGCCATTGTGGGTACAAGAATAACTGTATTTTTAATCTGTTTTATACCTTGAAGACCAGATCTTTCTGTAGATTCATTGAAACAAGTTGATATTTTTACCACCTAAGGCCAAATAGTGTAGATCCATGGCCATTCACCTATATAGACTTAATGATTTCATCTTTCTAAATTGCTGTCATATTTCCTGTAAAGGGGTCAATTTTTTCTCATACTGGGTCAAAACGAATATAGCTATGGTCACTTTTTCTCAAGTTGTGTAAACTGACATCTTTCTATTTTGTTTCCAATTTTTTCTTTAAAAGAATCAAAAGTTTTTATATTTTCTCTCATGTGCCATGCTTAGAAGTTTTGGATACAAAAGGGATGCAAAAGAAGTGAAGGCAGGCAAAGAGAATGTTTTCACGCTTTTGAATATTAAAGTAAGTGTTCAAAGTAAAGGCTTTATTTTACCTTCAATATTTGCAGCTGTGAGACTATACAGTTTGACATTGCCCTTGAAACATAAATTAGATAATTTCTTCTTAAAACTCTTAGTATTCCTAGAGGCTGCATAGCACCCTTAAAGAATACTCTGAAAAAAAAATGTTACGGGGAAGAGATATTTGGTACCCTGTCCAATTTCTAATAGAAAGATTATATAACTGAAATTCTGACCTGATTAAAGTCAATGGGAGATTTATCTTTAATTCAACTAGGAGAGGATTTCATTTGAGGTATTCAAAACAACATTAGACATAAAGGGCAGGGGGAAGATGATACTTAGCTTTAAACTAGACAGCAAATTTATATTCCTCTGGTAATGCTTGCCATAAATTTTCATGCTATCTCACACCTCCACTTCATGTTTAGACATAGATGTTCTTCAGCATATACAACTTAAAGTCTGAAAGGATTAGGAGAAAAGTGAAGGTTCAGAGTTGTTCCCACAATCACTAGAGAAGTAGGAAAAAGTATAAAGCAATACTCTTAGGCTTTTTAGATTAATTGATTTTGCTCATATGTTACCTCTCAGCCTACCTCAGCCTCTCCACTGGTCTTTTAGCATCTCCTTTTATGAGTTATCAACATTTACCTTTTTCAGCTTGGTGTCTAAAAGGGAAGACTCTTTTCTCCTTACTCTTCTGATCAAATGATTAAAATGGTTTATTTGCTTCATATTTCACACTCTCACTAATGTTATGAGGTTAAAGCAGGTCTTTTTTTCTCCTCAGAGATGGAATGGGACAAACTTCACATTCCAAAGCTGAATTAGTTCTAAAAAATGTTTTATTAAAAATTGAAAGTACAAGATTAATCCAAATAGTAACAGCTCTCTCAGTGGACCTAAGTTTGAAGATTTCACAAAAAAGAATTTAGAGGAAACTACTTCAATATAAGCCATAGGGAAAAACAAAACCAACACCCCCTCAAAAAAACCTCTCCCACACAACTAACACTTATAATGAAATCCAACTCTCATCCTTGTCTTGCATGCAACTCAGTATCCCACAGTCTACTAAACCAGTCTAAAATTATTTTAAGATATTTATTTGGACTGTGGAAAAAAATAGAATAGAAAAATCATTTTTGAAGTGAGGGTGCAAGAAGAATATGAAAGAGTAAACCAAGTGTCTGACTGCCCCAAAGCACAGGGGTTCCTGAGGAGCAGAAGGGAAGTCTAAGGTCCTGGAGATCAAGGAATCCTTTGCTGTAGTCAGGGGTACAGTTGAACTCAGAACTGTTCTCCTTATGTATTTCATGGACAGCAGAAATAATTTCCTAGGAATTTCTGGAGTCTTAAGTGTCTCCTGATTAGCCGTGCACCCAGCCCCAAAGCATGACTTCTCTTACCTACATTTGGGAATGCCTTATGCCAAACTGAGGAGGGGACTTGCTGAGTACAATACATTTTAGTCTAAAATAGGTATTTAAACTGGATATGATGAATCCCACTCTATCAGTTTCTTTTTTTCTTCACTCGATGAGAAAGCCTGAAGTGGCTATATTAACTTTGGGAATCACTGAGAAATTAATCTTACTTGATTTAAATGTTTTCAAAAATTTTGTCTGTATTTGAATGCCCTGGGCTTCCTGAACAGACAGTAGAGAGAAGCAGACACTTCATTTGACTGAACAGAGTGCTATTCTTTTTAAATGTCAGCTTTAGGATGACATGACTCGTGCTTAGAATGCTTGTTTGTTGTTTGGGGTTTCCCCCCCCCCCCCCTGAGTATAAAAAACCTACCAACTTAAAGTGAGCATTTCAGATGCTAACATTTAAATTATGGACCTCAAGAGTATCAATGTGAAAACATGTGCATCTAGTACCCCATGAGACTCCCTTTGGCATCTGAGAAGTTTGTGTTGGCTTTGCAAATATGGCATAACATTTATAGGAAAATCACATATTTCTGGAGCAGCAACTAGATGTCAGGCAGATTGTCCTAGATCTAAAATGGTACTAGATATACGTGTGGGGACAACTAAATAAAAAGTGGAGAAAGAGTTACTTTAAGATTAAGATACAAAAAATTCATTACATGACAGCTAGGCACAGCTCTCATGATAACCAATAGGGCTTGATTCTGTAGCCCACACACAGGTTTCTAGTGCCATTTCAGATGCCTGTGGAATCCCCTCCTGTTACACACAGAACAGTTTTGGTGAGGCCAAAGGCAGCATAGGAAGTTGGAGCCTTGTGTATAATGTTTTCTTTCTGCCACACCTCCATGCTTCTTACTTGTTTTCTTCCACTGCTCCTGGTATTAATCTTGCTTGATCTGCTCAAAAGCTTGGTGCTGTTCCTCTTCCCACTTAAAATGACATTTTTTTTTGGTCACCCAATATAAGGGTTTAATCAATTTACTGTAACCAGGAATGTGCATAAACCAAAATCCAGTGAAGCCTGTGTTTCCTATTAATTGTGCTGGGACTCCCTGGTACTTATGCAAACATTTTGGTCAGCTGGAGGATGTCTCTATTCATCTTGCCATTGCACACCTAAAACTGTATTTTTAAGTGTGCCTTTTTACTTCAAGCACTTAAGGGCAAATCTGGCATTGGGAAATGTAATTATTACTGCTTGCCCTTTACTTAATCCTTCTCTGGGAGTTGCTCCTCTGGTCAAAACACCATCAATGTTTTGGAAAATTCTCTTTAGATCTGTTGCTTTAAAGTTGGGTGGATGATGCCATGGCAGAAGGTAGGGCTGTGCTCCACCCTGGGGCATCTGGTTCCATGTGTATTGCACACCATTTCATGTGAAGGCAAAATTGGGGTATGACTTCTTCAGCCAGAAGGATTGAAAAGAAATCATTTGCAACATCACTTGTAGCATACCAAGTATATTCTTTGGCTTCTAGCTCATATAAGATCTGCAGAATGTCTGGGACTGTAGGACCTCATTCAAAGGTTTAAGTCTATTTTAATCCACTGTTCTCCAGCAGGTGTCCTTTCAGGACAAACAGGACCGTTGTATGGTGAACACATTTTTGAGATCACCCCTCATTTCTCCAGAAAATCAATTAATCTTTGGATTTCTTTATTGGCCCCTTGGTCAGTTTGATACTGTTCTCAGCAAATTACTTGGGTTGCCAAGGGAATGCCAGATATATCTGTGAGGTATATCTGAACACATCCCATAATGTTGGAGTCAGTAGAGTCCTGGGGAATGTTCTAGTTCTCTCTTGAGTTTTCACCTGCTCAAGCCACACTGCCCATTCCAAAGACCTAAAGTGTTCCTACCATATCCATCAATCTACAGCAATCAAAAAAGTCAATCCCAAGGGTGGCAGGTGCAATAGGATCAGTAGCAAAATGTAGGGGTTCCAACCCCATCTATACAAACTGAGGTTCCCTTCCACTAGAACTAGGCATGTCTGTCTCCTCCAGTTACTCCAAGAATAGTCATTCAAGGCTACTGCTTTATGACTTCTGCTTGACAGGGTCTATGTGGTGCACCAAGCACCGTTATCTACTAGGACATGAGATTGTTGCTGTTGTGAGAAGGATTTGCCTGGCCACCTTACCCAGATAGTCCAATAAATTTGGTTATCCTCATCTGCTGCCAGGACAACATTGTCTTCTCTCCCCTCCCCCATTCCCCGCCATGTTGTCACTTTGAATCTGCTGTCAGAACAGTGGTCCACACACTGAGGTATGAGAAGGCAATGGTTTAACTGAGCACCAACATTTCCCCTATGCTTGCAATTCCTTAGCTCTCAGTGCTAGATCTCTAATGTGCCTTCCATCCCACTCTGTCATAAACTCTCCTTTTCCTTTCAAGAACATCCATAAGTCTCAGTGTGTAGGATGGGGCATGCAGAATTCCCATTCCTTCCTGACATTTTCCCTGAGGCTGACCGTACTAGTGGATTCCTGGTATTATACTTAGCCATGCTGCTAATCTTATGCCATTCTTCAGGCATGCATTTTGTACCAGAGGTGGTGGTTCATTATGATCCCAATAAGAAAGGCACTCAGACTAAAGTATCACTTAAAATGTCATTTACTAGAGCTAACACTATAAAGAAAGAGGGGATGGTACGGATAATACTACTTCGCTTCAGATGCTGGGAACCCTAAGTCATGCAGCATCAAATGGACCTCCAATAAGCATGCAGCATGCCATGCAGATCCCATCCCTAGGAAGGTTACCCTATTTTGTTCCTCTGAGCTCTGACAGGATTTTCTTACAAGAAAAGCAATTCTACTCATCATTTCTACTGTCAACACCTAAATAGCATAAAACTGACGTATTTGATGATACCCTGAAAGTTACTTCAGTCAAAGATGCTATAGGGATAATCTATTCTCTAGTACTCCGCTTTTTTTTATTGTGTCTGTACAACTGATCTTTTAAAACCTTGATTACATATTAAACATATGTATTTTTATTTAGAGCATCTACTGAATGCATCTATTCTTAAATGCTTCTCTAGTTTTCCTACAATGAACCTTTTCCTTCTGTTCTACCCTAATATTATCATCATGTTTCTAACTCTTGAGATAAATGAGATCAAATGAGGTAGAGATAGGAAATTCTTCCTTGGGAAAATTACAACTACAAATTTGTGTTATGCCCCAATTCAGATATACTATTCATTAGCTAATTCTTCCAAGAGAAATCTGAATTTAGATACTTTTATCTGTTTCAGAAGGGGACAAAGAAGCAAATCCTTCCTAAGACATCCCTAAAGTAGTACTTAAAAAGTGTAATTATTGAAAGTGAAAAGATGCACCATAATTTCATTTAAATTAAACAGTAATGTATTGTACTATTTTTAAATTATTTTTATTTATATTAGCCTGCATACTGACATTCAAATGTTTATTTGAAAGTGCATTTTATGCTGTAGTATATTTGATCATTGGAAACCCTATAAACTTTAGCACTGTGAAGGTCAATGGATTTGAGATGATAATGTGTGAAGTAACAAGATGCCCCTAATGCAGAAACAAAAAAGGCAATATAATAACTTGGGAGGAAAATTTCACTTGAAGAGTCAGGAGGTGATGTCAACTAGCAGAGATTTATAAGTACTTTAAGAGTCTATGATCCAAGGAGCTTAAAGCAGGAGAGACATAGATTTTATAAGTTTATTTGAGGACATATCCCTAATTAAGAGCCATAAAAAATATGCTGTAGGAACTCAATTGTTCTGTAGTGATCAGCTTGTCTAACATTAAATGACACTCCAAAAACTTAATGGTTTTCCATTAGTTGAAATAGTGCTGCTAAACAGCTTAACGGCTAGAGCAGAATGCTGTAAATTAGGTAATCTATGTCCTCATTGTTGTTCTGGCACTTGCTTTGGTGAGGTTGAAAAGTCAACATCTCCCTTCTACTCCTCTATTTTCCAAAATTGTAAATCAAATGTTATATCAGTTTTGAGGCTCACTGTGATATTGACCTCCTCTAACTCTATGAGCATGATATCACTCAGTGCTCTTTCACATGTTTCTTAGATTAAAACTCCCATTCTCTTAGTTGTCAGTTCCTTGATTTTAACTGAGATAACCCTGAGTTATTTGGGTTGCCTAGAACTGGTTCTGGTAATATCAGACAATTAAAGAACTTCCACATAAAGCAATAAATGTCACTTGCAAAATCTCTAAAAGTTATTGATGACTAAGGACCATTTCTAGTTGTCCGACAGCCTTCTATTTATGGACTATAATACATGTATATTAATTACACTGTCTCCTCTCCCAAACTCTTTTTCACTGTCTGTTCCTTTTGTTCATATAAAATATCTCTCAGGCTTTCCTTGACTTTGCTATTCTGAGATTTGCTTTAAAACTGTTATTAGGAAATTAATATTTATGTTACCATGGAAATGTAACATCCTCAGCAAGATTACCGTTTTTTGGTTTTGTTTTGGTTTGGTTTGATTTTTCCCTCCAGGGATTCTGCTCTATGTTTTAGTAATCCAAAAGATTATCACATCAAGAACTGCACACAAAAATTCATTCTTCATGTGGCTTGGACCTGGTATTTTTTATTATATTGTTGTGGTGACAGTCAGTTAATAGAATGCTGAAAAGGCACTGGAAATATGAGTTACTAACCAGCTTAGTACCACCTTGTTGGACAAGCTGCTCAATTATTCTGTAGACATAATATGGTATATTCCATATACATACGTACAATATGTACTTCAGTAGGAATGTCAACTTTGATAACCTTGTGTGTTAATACTAGCAGTGATCATAAACTGGCTGTTAGTGGCTTTTGAAGTGTACCCTGCTGAAAAGAAATGAGAAATACTACTTACTCTGTAATGTCTGGCTGGGATGGAGTTAATTTTCTGTGTAGCAGCATGGATTTGTGGCTAAAACAATATTGATAAAACACCAGTGTTTTGGCTGTTATTGAACAGTGGTTGCACAGCATCAAGGCTCTCTCTTTTGCTCACTCTGCTCCCATTCTGCCCCCTTATTGATTAGCTGAGAGTAGATAAGAAGCTGAGAATGGACACAGCTGGAACAGCTGACCAGAATTGGCCAAAGGGTTATTCCATAACATATGATATCATGTTGAGCCATAAAAGCTCAAGAAAAGGATGAGGAAGCAGGACATTTGTGATTATGATGTTTGTCTTCCTAAGTAACCATTATTCATGTTTTCCTGGAAGTGGCTGACATCTGTGTGCTGATGGGAAACAGTAAATGAATTCCTTATTTTGCTTTGCTTCCATGCACAGCTTTTTTCCCCACCTATTAAACATCTCAATCCATGAAACTTTTCACCTTCCTTCTAGTTTCTCCATGTCCGATGGGAGAGGGGAATGAGTGAGCAGCTATGTGGGTGCTTGACTGTTGGTCAGGGTCAACCTACCACATACTCATAAATTTGAGTTGCTTTTACTGTTGAATGCAAAGATAAACAATTTATATCCTCTTTGATCTGAAAGTGAGAGACTTCATCAGAAAAGTGTAAAATTAAGAGGAAAATAATTTTTCAGATAAAAGAGTTTTAAGAAGATTAAATTAAATTCATGTCACTGGAGGGAAAAATGATATCCTAGGGTTTTTTTTAAATTAAACTTGATACTGTACCTGACCAACTGTATCCAACAAATCAGAAATGAGTCATAATTTGACTTTGATTTTGCTTCACTAGAATAAATACAGTCCAGGTCAAGCTGGGCTCTATTTGAAATATTTATATACACTTATGAAGAACATGATGAAATATCTTTGAATTTTTGGAAGGCTTCATAAATTGCTACATTCAGTTTAAAAAAATAGCATATATAGAAAATGAAAATGTAAATATTAAAAATGTTAAAACTATCAAGCTATCTCCAGTTAAAAGTACATGTCTATATAGAAAAAAAAAAAGTTTTCTGGGAGGACATCTTTCTGAAGATAACAGTCCATAGCATCCATGACTGACTAAGACTTTTTAATTCCTTGAATTCAAACTGCTTGTAAAGATTTTAATATGATAGGTTGCTGTATAGGTAGTCAGGCATCGTGGATGAGACATTGTAGTCAACAGAACCCTCCGTTTATTTCTATTCCTGAAGCCAAATTTCACTTAGCTGTGCTTATAATTTTGGGTTTATTTGGATGTAAACTCTGGAAGACAGGCAACTCTCCCACACCTACTTATTTTTATTTTTGCCTCTTCCAAAGTCCACTTCAAGCAGACACTCTATTAATGTTTTGCTGTAGTGCAGGTAATCTACTGCTTATCAAGAGGATAACATACCTGTCCAGTTAAAACATAACTTTTGTACAGAACTTTATGTCATACTGTACTTTATATTGCAATATATCTTTGTAATAATATTTTTTTCAGTGATCTTATTAAATAAATTGAGCTTATCAGAAGCATTGTCAAAAGTACAGGAACACATCAAACAGCATTAATCTAGATCTTGCTTTCTGAGGCTCTTCACAGACATATTCAAAAAGGTGGCACTGGTGGTATCTGATACTGTTGTGGTTTAACCCCAGCCGGCAACTAAGCACCACTCAGCTGCTCACTCACTCCCCCACAGTGGGATGGGGGAGAGAATCAGAAGAGTAAAAGTGAGAAAGCTTGTGGGTTGAGATAAAGACAGTTTATAAGTAAAGCAAAAGCCACGTGTGCAAGCAAATCAAAACAAGGCATTCATTCGCTACTTCCCATTGGCAGGCAGGTGTTCAGCCATCTCCAGGAAAGCAGGGCTCCATCATGCATAATGGTTGCTTGGGAAGACAAACGCCATCACTCCGAACATCCCCTGCTTCCTTCCTCTTCCCCAATTTTATATGCTGAGCATAATGTCACATGGTATGGAATATCCCTGTGGTCAGCTGGGGTCAGCTGTCCCAGCTGTGTCTCCTTCCAACTTCTTGTGGATCCCCAGCCTACTCGCTGGTGCGGTGGTGTGAGAAGCAGAAAAAGCCTTGACTCTGTGTAAGCACTACTCAGCAATAACCAAAACATGCCTGTATTATCAACACTGTTTTCAACTCAAATCCAAAACACGGCCCCATACTAGCTACTATGAAGAAAATTAACTCTATCCCAGCCAAAACCAGAACAGGTATTTGCAGTAATTGAAGCTGTATATCTGCATCTTTAGATTCTCAAAGTGGGGGCAAAAGTGCATCACATGGATTGAATAGAGAATAAGTAGACTGTATGAACAGCAACTATTTCCTCCCATCCCTTCACTAAAATTGTGGTAGAAAAATGGGCTGTAATATCTCAGTTGTATTCTCTACTTTGATTTCCAAGTCAAGGCTTTAAAATTCATCTCTATTTCAGGAGATGGTCTCTGGCTCACTTTTTATACCACTTTTGAAAAGAACTTGCCAGGCAAAAAAGACCACCTAGTTCTACATCTCAGAAGAAATTGCATTGCCAGCTCTCTAGTGCTTTTTTTTAATGAACATAAGGATTAAACAAAATATGAAACACCTTCCAAAAATGTCTAAAGATTCAATACCTTCAATAACCTGATTAGTGTCAGTAATAGGACTCTGGCTTTGTTTCTCTGGTCTTAGACCTTTATACTGAACACGTCATCACTAGTCAGATGCTCTAAAAAAACCCCCAAAATTTCTTGGTCTGGAAGAACTGGAAGAAGATGAATAATTGGTAAGTGCTTAAGATCATCATCATAATTCCTTTTATAATATTTTTAAGTTTGCTGCAAATTTCTGGCAGCATGCTAGTAGCTGACATTTTCAGGAAGATATTTTTTATTGTTGAGTTCTATATTGGGTACTTGTCACAAGCAAATAAAAAGATAAAAGTACTATTTTCAATTGTACTTGAAATATATTTGTGTTGAGCAAGACAACTGGAAAATAACAAATAAGATAGTAAAAGACCATACACAAATGGAAATGTTTATATCAGTTGAGCTTAGGTACATTCCAACAGATATTTTTCTCCCCAAATGTCATTACATTTGAGACAAATGAAAGCAATATTGTAAATCTGGCAGGATTGAATAGGGGCTTTTCTGGAATTATAAAGCTAAGAACATTACCGTTAACATGTTTCTTTTTGTTTGTTTTATGCTATGTATATGGCTGCAATGAAACAAAGAAAGTAATAGTTCTCTAGCAGTTTTAAAGTCTCAATGTTTGGCAAAAGACTAGCTGTGTAAAGAGCATATAAAAGTATGGTGTGTATTTCAAGTGTCTGCATTTTTTTTTTCAAATTATGACAAACCTATCATTGCGAAAAATTTCCATGTTCATTTAGTTCTATCAGGAAACAGCGAATAGCAAGGACTGTAAGCAATGTCTTTGTGACTATTTTTTTCTTTACTTTTTGTTCAGCTTCCAAGTCAGATCTTATTTTGTTAATGACTTTTCTTCAGATTCTCTTGCTATATTCCACAGTGTTTTGAACACTTCTAAAGGCTTAAACATGTCTCATTTTTGTGCCTTTTTAATGATATCTAAAGTCTTTATGCCTAAATTATTTTAGGCAGACATTGAGATTTATCTGCTGAAAATTTTTAAACTGCAAGCATCCCTATGTATCCTATCGCCATGTGTTTTGTTTAGTACAGAAACTGGCCATGAGGTCCTTCCAGAGATGTCCTGATATTGTCCAGTTACTATAGAATCCTAAACACATGGGTTATGCTCTCTTTCCCAGGGTTTGCCTTTGCATTTTTTGAAGGAAACAATCACCTCCCATATGAATAGTATAACCTACTAGCACTAGCTTTCTTTGCTTTCAAGAAGCTAGTTAATGACTAGCATAACCCATCCATGCTGGGCACTCATTTGAAAGCTGAATTCTACCTTCTGAAGTTTCAGGGCATCACTAGGATTTTAAAGTTATTGAAAATCACGAAGTAAACCTTCCCTTCAGCAACCAGTCGTTTACAAGAGAGTAAACTTATTAGATGATTGCTAATACACACATGCAAGAAGAGAGAAGATGAAAAAATGTGTGGGAGGGAGAAAAGGATGAAATATCATGTAGGTATTTTGTACTCTAGAGTCACAGTGAAAATATCTATTCCTTATTCAATTGCTTCTATCATCCTGTCTCAGGACAATATTACAGAAACTCAGAAAAGTTGAAACACCACTGAGACAGAATTATTCAGGGGCTTCTTAGAATTTGAAGGATGTTTAAAGTGAATACAATTTGAATCTAAACATTTCTATTTATTAATTTCTCAACTTTACAACTCATCACATGTTTTCTCAGTTTCGCCATGATGATGGATGTGATGGGTTGACCTCGGCTGGACGCCAGGGACCCACCAAGCTGCTCTATCACTCCCCTTCCTCAACTGCATAGGAGAGAGAAAATATGATAAAAGGCTTGTGGGTCAAGATAAGGACAGGGAGATCACTCATCAGTTACTGTCATGGGCAAAACAGACTCGACTCAGGGAAATTAGTTGAATTTATTGCCAATCAAAAGTCAGAGTAGGATAATAAGAAATAAATCCAAATCTCAAAACACCTTGTCCCCACCTCTCCCTTCTGCCTGGGCTCAACTTCACTCCTGAATTCTCTACCTCCTCCCTCCAAGTGGCACAGGGGTCGGGGAATGGGGGTTGCAGTCAGTCCATCACATGTTGTTTCTGCCGCTCCTTCCTCCTCACACTCTTCCACTGCTCCAGCGTGGAGTCCCTCCCACTGGAGACAGTCCTCCATGAACTTCTCCAATGTGGGTCCTTTCCATGGGCTGCAGTTCTTCACGAACTGCTCCAGCGTGGGTCCTGTATACAGGGTGCAGTCCTTCAGGAACAGACTGCTCTAGCGTGGGTCCCCTGTGGGGTCACAAGTCCTGCCAGGAAACCTGCTCCAGCATGGGCTCCTCTCTCCATGGGTTCACAGATTCTGCAAGGAGCCTGCTCCAGCAGAGAGAGCAGGCTCTCCATGGAGCCTGCTTTGGGTGCATCCACCTGTTCTGGCATGGGGTCCTCCATGGGCTGCAGGTGGATATCTGCTCCACCATGGACCTCCATGGGCTGCAGGGGCACAGCCTGCCTCATCATAGTCTTCACCACAGGCTGCAGGGGAATGTCTGCTCTGACACTTGGAGCACCTCCTCCCCCTTCTTCTTCACTGACCTTGGTGTCTGCAGAGTTGGTTCTCTCACATATTCTCACTCCTCTCTCCCAGCTGCTGTTTTGCAGCAGTTTTTTTCCCCTTCTTAAATATGTTATCACAGAGGTGCTACCACTGTTGCTGATGGGCTCAGCTTTGGTGGGTCCGTCTTGGAGCCAGCTGGCATTGGCTCTATCAGACATGGGGGAAGTTTCTGACATCTCACAGAAGCTACCCATGTAGCCCCCCTGCTACAAAAACCCCATCATGTAAACTCAATACAATGGGAAAATAACAATGTAAAGCCTTTCTGGGGAGGAAAAGAGCACTAATTATTATTGATAAAAACACCCCCCCAAATGCTTCATTTTATGATATATCCATCACTAAACTGAAAGTAATTAAATTAGAATTAGAATAATGTACCATATCTAAATAGATAGTCTATACTGTCTAAACACCAGTTCAAGATTTATGAAAACTCCCACATGCTTCAATATACAATTTTAAGGAGTGTGTAGAAACCAGTTATATAATTTTTGTCAGCTTTCATGATATGGAGCATGTGTTGAATTGTGTGGAAGAGGGGAGGATATAAATTGTATCCCAAGCACATCTTTTATGGTTCTGTTATGCTATTTATCTTTTTTCTTAACTCAATTTTCAGGAATGCATTCCTGAATGTACTCACTACACGATAATAGAGAGGATAGGGCAATTTTTTCATCCAGATATAGATATTTAGAGATGTAAATATGAATCACAGTATTATAGAGAATTGTTACCTGTGTGAATTTGTATCAACTTATTTTCATTGCTTTAATGAGAGATTATAAGAATTAATAATATTTGAAAAAACATTTTGAAATTAGCAAAAAAATCTTTAAAGATTCTGTTTTAAGTAGTTATTCCTACTTCAATAGTTATGACAAATTTACAGTATTTTTAAAGTTCTTATTTGTGAAACAATTTTCTTTTAAGCTGGGGTTCTATGAGATGCAGTTTCTACTAGCAATTCCGATGTGAAACATTCAAACTATATTATCATCTTTTCCTGATGGCCAGGATTTTTACACACTAACATTTACATTTGTGTCTTTCAGAGGCTGTTTTTGGCTTTCCCCCCCTCCCTTTTTAACTTTCCATAGGTTTTCTGAACATCTGTTTAAAGATGTTTTATTACAATTTTTATAAGCTTTATTTAAGTTTCATTGTTCAGTACCGTTTTCTGCTGTGCTTACCAGGTATACTTATTGCCTCCTGCTGCTTCAATTCAGTCTTCCAAATTTATTTTGAACCTCCTGTTGTGTTTAAATTCCCTGGATCTTTTCTTTATACTGGATTCACTGGCTGCTTGTATTCATGAATATATAGATATCACATGAATCACTCTCTCACAGAGTGGCTTAGTTTCTTATCTGGCATCTGTCTTCAGTGCATCTCTTAGATACAGATGTTTATTATTTAGTCTATAGACTTCTTCAAATCTGCTGACTTGAACATATTGTTTCCTGATAGTGATAACTGTGGTTCCTGCTGTGCATAGTTCTCAAGCACCTGCTTTTTCTGTTTGCTTTTTGTGAAAATCTTGTATTTGTGGCCTCCCTCTCCTGTTATCCATTTCTGTCTTGATGTTACAGTGATGCTTGGATATAATAATCCAGTTTTTTTACCTGGATGAAAGAAGCCTGGTTTACACAGGTTTTTGTATGGTGTTTTTCAGAGTCCATCTTAAGCATATGAGAAGTTTGACAGTGTATGGATATGGTTATACATATACATCTATGGATATGTCTGGCTGGCACACATTTGTTTTGTTACTGGAAGTAGGCTATGTGCAGTAGTGTCGGCTTAGTATTTACTAATCTATGGACTGATCCTTTACCTCTAGGCAAAACTATGCAGTGACTAATATCCACACTGCTAAAGACTGCTTCTCTTTTAGCAGACAGGCCACATCCACCCTCCATAACACTTGATTCTGGTTCTTTTCTGGACTACATGGGGTGCTTCTCTGGCCTTCAGACATTTTTGTGTGTGTTTCTTTTATTTCAAAGTTATGAAATAATACAATGATAGTGCTACATCCCATCATCATGTTGTTTTCATGGAAAACATTCTACTGCATGTGTATGGAAAAAACTAATATGTATTGAATGTATTGGGGCATACAATGATGGTATCTGGAAGCACTTGAGGAGTACTTGAGCAGAGTAAAGTTCACTGGGATAATTCTGAAGGACTGCAATGGAGTCAGACCTGGTACAGTCATGGTACAGTCATTCATACCGCCTGTTGGTAGAGGTCTTTCAAGTGAATCATCTGGAAGTTTTTTTTTTCCCTTGCAGAAAGCTATTTGGGGTGCTAACTTAGCTTCTTTATGAGGCAGTACCCTATGAAATGAAGACACAGTTGCTGAAGGTTGATATTCATGTTTACAGGCTCAATTTCAGTGCATTGACAGGTAAGTTTGCTTTGAGACATTTTAGATGAACAAGACCCCAATTAAGATAGTCTCCATTCTGCTACACAGTGTACACACTCTTCCCCTGCTCCACTACGGGGTCTATCCCACAGTCTTTCATGAACTTCTCCAACATGGGTCCTTCCCATGGGGTGCAGACCTTCAGGAACAGACTGCTCCAGCATGGGTCCCCCACAGGGTCACAGGTCCTGCCAGCAAACCTGCTCCAGCATGGGCTCCTCTCCACAAGCCACAGTTCCTGCCAGGACCCTGTTCTGGTGTGGGCTTTCCATGCGCTACAGCTTCCTTCAGGGCATATCTACCTGCTCCAGCATGGGGTCCTTTACGGGCTGTAGTGTGAATATCTGCTCCACTGTGGTCCTTCATGGGTTTCAGGGGAATCTCTGCTCCAGTGCCTGGAGCACCTCCTCCCGCTCTTTCCTCACTGACTTTGGTGTCTGCAGGACTGTTTCTCACATTTTCTCACTCCTCTCTCTCAGCTGCTGCGCTGTGCTTTTTACCCTTTCTTAAATATGTTATCACAGAGGCACTATCTATGTCACTGATCGGCTCAGCTTTGGCCAGTGGCAAGTCCAACTTGGAGCCAACTGAAACCAGCTCTGTCTTCTTACAGAAGTCACCCCTGCAGCCCCTGCCACTCGCTACCAAAACCTTGCCTTGTAAACCCAATATATCCTGTCACTGGATAGCACTGAGAAGAGTCTGTGTCCATCTTCTCTATTCCCCCCATTAGGTATTTATACACATTGATAAGATCCCCCTCTGAGCCTTTTCTCCTGGCTGAGCAGTCCCAGATCTCTCAACTGCTCCTCATATGTCAGATATTCCAAACCCTTAATCATCTTCATGGTCTTTCTTTGGACTTGCTCTGGTATGTCCATATCTGTCTTTTACTGCAAACCTAGAACTGGACCCAGAACTCCAGATGTGTCTCTCCAGTGCTGAGGATAGGAGAAGGATCACCTCCATTGACCTGTTGGTGATGGTCTCCCTTATGCAGCCCAGAAGGTTGTTGGCTGAAGGATGCATTGTTGTCTGTTGTCAACTTGTGGTCTACCAGGACCTCTACAACCTTCTCTTTCAACCTGCTTTCCAGCTGTTGAGCCCCCAGTCTGTACTGGTAAAGAAGTTTTCCTGCTCAGGTGGAAGACTTTGCATCTCCCCTTGCTAAACTTCATGAAGTTCCTGTTTTTATGGCCTTGAAGGCACAAGTAGGCCTTCATGTCCCTTACCAATCTCACCTGGACCCTCCACCTCCACCTTCTGCCCATAGACCCAGAAGTTCCATTTAAGCTGAGCCTTGGGCACCAAATTCCTGCCTCAGATATGTTGTAAAAGTGCTCCTGTCCAGCAAACCATGTCTTTGCCTGATCATGGACCTTGTTGGTTCAGATCCTGACCTGTGGACTGAATTCCCAGCTAAGCCTGTGGGTACCCACACCAGACCAGATTCTTACTTCTGGATTGACTTCCTGACTTGACATCATGTTTACCTCCTTACCACAAACTTGCCCGATGATCTAGACTCTTGGCTGAACCTGGCTGCCATCTCTGTGTCTGCCCTTCTCTTCTCACCAGGCACAGTGGAACAGAGCCTGGTCTGGTGAGGATTCTGCCTTGCCAGTCGTGTTATTGCTCTGGGCTACCACTTCCCTATCCTGTAGGGAGCTGCCAGGCCTTGCTGCTTCCTGATACCTGTTGACCCCTTTTCTCAGCCTGTTGAGGTCCCACTGAATGGTAGTACAACCACCTCATCTGTCAACCACTCCTCCCAGTTTTGTACTATCTGCAAATTTTCTGAGGGTGCACACTCTGTCCCATCATTCACTTAATTAGTGATAATGTTAAACAGTACTGGCCTCTGTCAGTCCCTGGAGTACAAAATTAGTGACTGGTCTTGAACTGGACTTTGTGCCACCTGACCAGAACCCCCTGAACTCAGCAGTTTAGCCAGTTTAGAGTCACCCTCACTGTCAGCTTATCTAGTCCATACCTCATTAGTTTGTCTATGAGGATGTTATGGGAGAATTCAAAATAAACAAAATCCACTGGTGTCTTACCCACTGAGCTAGTCATCTCATTGTAGAAGGCTATCAGGCTGATCAGGTATGTTTTCCCCTTTGAAAGTCCATGCTGACTACTGATCATCCTCTTGTCCTTCATGTATTTGCAAACAGTTTCCGGGATGATTTGCTCCATCAGCTTCCTAGGGATCAAGGTGTAGCTAGCCGGCCTGTAGATCCCTGGATCCTTCTTCTTGCCTCTCTTGAACAGAGGAGTGACTTTTGCTTTCTTTCAGTCCCCCAAAACTACCTCCAATCCCCATGATCTATCGAAGATAATAAAGGGTGGCCTTGCAATGACATCAGCCAGCTCCCTCAGGGAGCTGTCTGTAACCTGTCAGGGCCTATGAACTTGGGTATGCCTAATTTGTTTAAATGTTCTCTAACCTGATCCTCCTTCACTCGGAGTAAGTCTTCTTTGTTCTGGACCTTCCCACAGGACACAGGGGCCTGGGATACGTGAAGGCAATTCAGGTAAGTAAAGACCAAGGTGAAGAAGGCATTGAGTATCTCAGCCTTTTGCATGTCCTTTGACACCAGGTTCCTTCCCACATTCAGCAGCAGACCCACATTTATCCTTGCTTTCTTTTTGCTGCTCATGTACCAGTAGAAGCTCTTCCTGTTGCTCTTCACATGTCTTGCCAGATTTAACTCCAGGTGGGTTTTGGCTTTCCTAAACTGATCCCTGCATGCTCAAACAGTGCCTCTCTACATTCCTCTGGGGTCACCTGACTCTGCTTCCACCTCCTCTATGCTTCCTCTTTCTGTTTCAGATGTGTTAGCTCTCTGTATGTCCATGCAGACCTCTGACCACATTTGCTTGACTTCCTGCACGTGGAACTGCACTGTTCTGGAGATTGGAGGAGGTGACCCTTGAAAATCAACCAGGTCTCCTGCAATCCTCTTCACTCAAGGACCATCTCCCAGGGGATCCTTTTTAGCAGGTCCTTGGAAAGACCAAAATCTGCTCCCTTGAAGTCCAGGGTTGGGATACTGCTTTTTGCCCTGTTTCCTCCTCTTAGGATCCTGAATTCTATCATCTCGTGGTCACTACAGCCAAAGCTGCCCCTGACCTTCTCTTCCCCAATGAATTCTTCCTTCTTCATAAGAATAAGGTGCAACAGAGCAGCTGCCCTTCTTGGCTCCTCAGTCACCTGTGCTAGAAGGTTATCATTAATAGGATTTCTTTGCCTGGGAGATGTACTTTCTGTTGTGATTTTGAAGACAGATGTATTCTGCTGTTAGAATATTCTAACAACAGAACAAAAGAACAGTTGAAATCAGTTACTTGAAAAGCTCCAGATCATTTGGGAATATAACTTCCTAGAAGCCGAAGGTGTGGTTTTATGACACGTGATGTGATCTAAAGTGGAAATTCCATAATCTGCACCTTGAGACAATTGTTCCTGACACTCTGACCTACTTGTGCTAAAAGAAGTACATGTGCATCAGTTCAAGGGCCAGAACTAAGAAAACAAAACTTCACAGAAGATAGGAAAAAGTCCCCCAGAACTGGACAAAATAATTTTTTTGCTTTTTTCTTTTCTTTTTTTTTTTTTAATATTTACTTTGTTTTTGACTTAGCTTTCTAAACTGGCTTAGTGTACGACAGCATGAAAGCCAGTTACTACTCACGGCACACATGACTGAGGATGGAGGGACAAGCAGAAAACATAATCTCAAATTACACTGGTTTAAGCTGGTATGGCACTGAACCCTAAGGAAGCATGTGGGGATTTTGGCTTAGCTAAATGGAAGTTAATAGCAGATATAATTATTCCCTGTAAATACAAGGAGAAAATATTTAGATAAAAGCAATAATTTAAAATACTAATAGGCATAAATGGGTATAAACTGGTCATGTGTAAATTTAGGTTTGACCTTAGTTGCTCACAATAGCAGAGGATTAAGCTCAGCTGATTGACAATGTTGCTTTAAGGCCTATGCTCCTTGAAAGATACAAATGGAACAAAGCAAGCCATAGGAAAGTGGGGAGATTAGGATAGGCACTGGCTGAAAGTGAAGAGTAGATCTGTGTATCATAAAACATAATGTATACATACACTATAGATCTGCAAAAGAGAGTTAACTTACCTAAAGACATCTAGGAAGATTTGAAGCTAATAATAATACAGTTATGAAAGAAAACTATAGTAGACAGTTGCTGTAAAGAATCAACACTGTCTTCTGTTCCCTGAGATATCTGTGTTACTGAATTGTGAGTTACGCATGACACGTTCGTAAAGCTTGGAACACAAAATGCAAGTGTTTGTGATGGCTAGAATACACAGAATCATAGAATAGTTTGGGTTGGAAGGGACCTTTAAAGGTCATCTAGTCCAATGCCCCCTGCAATGAGCAGGGACATCTTCAACTAGAGCAGGTTACTCAGAGCCCCATCCAACCTGACCTTGAACACTTCCAGGGATGGGGCATCCACAACTTCTCTGGGCAATTTGTTCTAGTGTTTCACCACCCTCATTGCAAAAAAATTTCTTCCTTACATCTAGTCTAAACCTACCGTCTTTTAGTTTAAAACCTTTACCTCTTGTCCTCTTGCAACAGGCCCTGCTAAAAAGTCTGTCCCCATCTTTCTTGTAAACCCCCTTTAAGTATTGAAAGGCCACAATAAGGTCTCCCTGGACTCTTCTCTTCTCCAGGTTGACCAATCCCAACTCTCTCAGCCTTTCTTTTCAGAAGAGGTGTTCCATCCCTCTGATCATTTTTGTGGCCCTCCTCTTGACCTGCTCTAACAAGTTCATGTCTTTCCTGCGCTGAGGACTCCAGAGCTGGACGCAGGACTCCACGTGGTGTCTCACCAGAGCAGACTAGAGGGGCAGAATCACCTCCCTTGACCTGCTGGCCACTCTTCTTTTGATGCAGCCCAGGATACAGTTGGTTTTCTGGGCTGCAAGCACACCTTGCCAGCTCATGTCCAATTTTTCATCCATCAGTACCCCCAAGTCCTTCTCTGCAGGGCTGTTCTCAATCTCTTCGTCCCCCAGCCTGTACTGATACTGGGAGTTGCTCTGACCCAGGTGCAGGACCCTGGCCTTGGCCTTGTTGACTCTCATGAGGTTCACATGGGCCCACTTCTCGAGCTTGTCCAAATTCCTCTGGATGGCATCCCATCCCTCAGGCGTGTCAACCGCACCACTCAGCTTGGTGTCATCTACACACTTGCTGAGAGTGCACTCAATCCCACTGTCTATGCCATTGATGAAGATATTAAACAGCACTGGTCCCAGTACAGACCCCTGAGGGACACCAGTCATCACTGATCTCCATCTGGACATTGAGCTGTTGACCACTACCCTCTGGATGTGACCATCCAACCAATTCCTCATCCACCGAACAGTCCATCCATCAAATACATGTCTCTCCAATTTAGAGAGAAGGATGTTGTGGGGGGACCATGTCAAAGGCTTTACAGATGTCCAGATAGATGACATCTGTAGCTCTTCCCTTGTCTATTGATGTAGTCACTCCATCATAGAAGGCCACTAGGTTGGTCAGGCAAGACTTGCCTTTGCTGAAGCCATGCTGGCTGTCTCGAATGACCTACCCATCCTCCGTGTGCCTTAGCATAGCTTCTAGGAAGATCTGTTCCATGATCCTCCCAGGCACAGAGGTGAGGCTGATAGGTCGGTAGTTCCCAGGGTCCTCTTTTCTACCCTTTTTAAAAATGGGTGCAATGTTTCCCTTTTTCCAGTCACCAGGGCCTTCCCCTGACTGCCATGACTTTTCAAATATCATGGAGAATGGCTTGGCAACGACATCAGCCAATTCCCTCAGGACTCTGGGATGCATCTTGTCAGGTCCCATAGACTTATGTATGTTCATGTTCCTCAGGTGGTCACGAACATGATCTTCTCTTACAGTGAGAGGGACTTTGCTCCCCCAGTCCCTGTCTTGCGGTCCCTCCACTCGAGAGGTGTGGGAAGAGGGGTGGCCACTGAAGACTGAGGCAAAAAAGCTGTTGGGAACCTCAGCCTTTTCCTTGTCTGTTGTTACCAGTAGTGTTCATCAGGAGGGGTATGCTTTCTTTGACCTTCCTTTTTTGGCTGACATATCTATAGAAACCCTTCTTATTATTCTTTGCATCCCTTGCCAAGTTCAGCTCCAGCTGCGCCTTGGCCTTCCTGACCCCATCCCTACACAACTGGGCAGTGTCCCTATACTCTTCCCAGGATATCTGTCCCTGCTTCCACTGCCTACACATTTCCTTCTTGCCCTTTAGTTTGACCAACAGGTCTTAACTCATCCATGCCAGTCTCTAGCCTTCCTTTCCTGATTTCTTACACCTGGGGATCAAGAGCTCTTGCGCTCTATGGAAAGCATCCTTAAAGATCTGCCAGCTCTGTTCTGCTCCCTTGCCCCTAGGGCAGTTTCCCAGGGGGTCCTATTGACTAACTCGTATATGACCCCTGGAAGTCACAACCAAATCTAGGAAATTTATTCTCAATATGTCTCATCACTTCTTGGACTTTGTTTCTCTTAATTACTGCTTTTTTCTTATTCTATTAACACACATAGTTACAGTGATTGGAAAGGATCATAATCTGTGCATGGCATGATTCATTTGGATATCAGCATGAACCTACATGAGGAATTATTTGTATTTTGCATACTTTTTCCTTAAGTATCAAATTACTCCCAAGAACAAATAATTTAAAAACATTATCAAGGCTGCAACCTCAAATGCTCAGAAGTAGGAATACTACAGTGAATACTGCCTGTGGATATTTAATTTGATCCCCCTGTGCGTAAAGGTGGTGAAGTGTAAAGTGAAGATTGCGGAAACAGTTTATCTGTGCAATAAATTGGTAGGCACCTACATTAAGTCAGAGCTCAGACAGATGGATGCTATTAAAGACTGGCCTGCTCCCAAGTTGAGAAAGCAGGCACAGCCTTTTATAGGAATGATTTCTCTTTCAGTTTAACTGCATGCCTCCACCCATGGCCAAACCATGTAGGAAAGGAAGGCTAGAAAAACAGTTTGCACTAAGCATTTAAAGACCATTAGTAGACTAAAGAAAACTTGGAACAGATGCAGATTTTGACAACATTCTTGAGTTTTCCAGACATGCTGTTGTAGAGGGGGAATAAGTGAAAAAGAGAGTCTCACACACACCTACTTATTATTGAAAAAGAGTATTTTGGACTTGTATTGATACTAAAGAAACAATAAGAGTATGTAAATGAAAAGACTGTATCACAATCCCCATGCACAAAAAACTAAACAGAAGCTATTCAGGTAACTGTTTCCAGCATTCATCAATGTGAGAAATTCAGTTTATGGATAAATACGCAAATACACGTGAGAGATGATTTATGTGGAGATTTATACATACATCTCCAGGTAAATTTGATGTATATTTCATAAATACATATAAATATATGTATATTCAGTTGTGTTTACATTGCTGAATTATAGAATAATTTAGGTTGAAAGGGACCTCCACAGATCATCTAGTCTAACCCCTGCTTGGAGCAGGCGTAATAAGGTCAGGTTGCTCAAGGCCATATCCAGTCTGGTCTTGAACACCTCTAAGGATGGATATTCAACAACCTCTCTGAGCAACCTTGTCCAGTATTTGACCACCCTCATGGTAGATAGATATGTATATCTAATCAGAACTTCCCAAGTTCCAACTTGTGTCTGTTGCCTCTTGTCCTGCCACTGTGCACCTCCAAGAAGAATTCAGCTCTGTCTTCTCTATGTTCTCTGATCAGGTAGTTCCAGACAGCTATAAAGTCTCCCCGGAACCTTCTCTTCTCCCAGCTGACCAGGCCCAGGTCCTTTAGCCTCTCCTGTGCTTCTGCTCCCCGATCACCTTGGTGGCACTTTGTTGGACTCCCTTCAGAATGTCAAAATTCTTATCATAGAATCATAGAATCATTAAGGTTGGAAAAGACGTCTAAGATCATCAAGTCCAACCATCAACTAACACCACCATGACTCCTAAACTAGGCCCTGGAGTGCCACATCCACACCTTTTTTGAACGCCTCCAGGGTTGACGACTCCACCACCTCGCTGGGCAGCCTGTTCCAATGCCTGACCACACTTTCAATAAAAAAATTCTTCCTGATGTCCAGTCTAAACCTCCCCTGACGCAACTTGAGGCCATTTCCTCTCGTCCTATCGCTAGTTTCTTGGGAGAAGAGTCCAAGGCCTGCTTCCCTACAACCTCCCTTCAGGTAGTTGTAGAGAGCGATAAGGTCTCCCCTCAGCCTCCTCTTCTCCAGACTAAACAACCCCAGTTCTCTCAGCCGCTCCTCATAAGACTTGTTTTCTAGTCCCTTCACCAGCCTCGTTGCCCTTCTCTGGACACGCTCCAGCACCTCAGTGTCCTTCTTGTACTGAGGGGCCCAAAACTGAACACAGTACTCGAGGTGCGGCCTCACCAGTGCCGAGTACAGGGGCACGATCACTTCCTTACTCCTGCTGGTCACACTATTCCTGATACAACCCAGGATGCTGTTGGCTTTCTTGGCCACCTGGGCACACTGCCGGCTCATGTTCAGCCGGCTGTCGACCAGCACCCCCAGGTCCTTTTCTGCCGGGCAGCTCTCCAGCCACTCTTCCCCAAGCCTGTAGCGTTGCATGGGGTTGTTGTGACCAAAGTGCAGGACCCGGCACTTGGCCTTGTTGAACCTCATACAGTTGGCCTCGGCCCATCGATCCAGCCTATCCAGATCCCTCTGCAGGGCCTTCCTTCCCTCAAGCAGATCGACACTCCCACCCAGCTTGGTATCATCTGCAAACTTGCTGAGGGTGCACTCAGTCCCCTCATCCAGATCATTGATGAAGACATTGAACAAAACCGGCCCCAGAACCGAGCCCTGGGGAACACCGCTCGTGACCAGCCGCCAACTGGATTTCACTCCATTCACCACCACTCTCTGGGCTCGGCCATCCAGCTAGTTTCTTACGCAGCAAAGTGTACGCCCATCCAGGCCATGAGCTGCCAACTTCTCCAGGAGAATGCCGTGGGAGACGGTGTCAAAGGCCTTACTAAAGTCCAGGTAGACAACATCCACAGCCTTGCCCTCATCTACTAGGCGGGTCACCTGGTCATAGAAGGAGATCAGGTTGGTCAGGCAGGACCTGCCTTTCATGAACCCATGCTGGCTGGGCCTGATCCCCAGGTTGTCCTGCACTGGAAAGCTCAAAACTGGCCTCAGTACTGCATGTTGTCTCATAAGAGCTGAATGGAGAAGAATCAGCTAAACCTGTTTGATATATTGAAATATAATAGTTTATTGCAGTTAATGTGACTAGCGAGGAGTTAGCAGGACTATGACTGAAATCTGCTAGGACATATTTCCTACATCTCTAATAGGATGAAGTTTTTTTCTCACCTTTTTTACCAGTGTTCTAGAACAGTCTACAGCTCTCTGTGTAGCAATTAGTATGAGTTAGGCCTAGTTAGCATAGCTGCTACCATGCACCTGCGAACTTTAAACCAATTTTTTGTTCCAGTACTAGTAGGCAAAGTATGACGCCCCCCCCTTGATCACAACAAGAGAATGAACTGTAAATAGTTTTTATTTGCTCAAGGAAATGGATGGCAAAACTATGCAAACAGCTTATTGGTCACCAAGAAGTGTAAAAGCATCCAGAACTGTCCTGAACAAGCAAATTGTGAGTGCCAGCAACACTGACAGCAAATCAGAAAGCAGCATTGCTATTTAAACAGATCTCTCACCAAGGAAATATTCTCTACCCAATCCTGGGGTTGAGAAAAGTAAAGAATTTGGGGGGGGACCCAGGGAACTGGAGAGACCCTGGGGGACCTATGATCCTGCACCAGAATGTGAGACCATCTCTGCAACATGCAGCAAATCTGAGGGAACCAGAGAGAAGCCCAGGGACCCCACACAGCTGGATCTGCCATGCTGGCACCCTGTCTCTCCTCCTGGAATACCTCATCCCTCCCATAGCACAGGGGATTAATGTCAGGAACTGCTACACTGACTCACCCAACTTTCTCCTGAATTGTGCCATCTCTCCCATTGAATAGTGAAGTAATGAAATTTGTAAAATTGCATATATCTGTGATTAAAGTGTTTTAGTGTCCAAATCCATTTAATCTCCATGTGTTTATTTTGTCTTAAACTGTGACACTGTTGAAATAAGAAAACCTGTAGGTTAATTCTTCAAGGGAAAATGGAGTTTTTATGGCCGTTTTTCTGAAAAAACCTTCTATGAATAGAACTAGTGTGAGAAAATGAGAAATTGTTAACTCCGGGGTTTGTTATTACATGTTGAACATAAATCCAAAGCAGGCTGAAGACTATCTATTGTATTATAGAGAATGTCCTACTCCAGAAGGGTGTTTGACTTCTTTGTGAAGGACTATTACTAGGAAGTAATCAATATGATCCCCTGAACCCTCATTCTATAGAGGGTTTTAAGGGGTGGACTTGAAACAATTCTTTTTTTAAATAGCCTTAGAAGCAAAGTAATAGCAGAGGGTTAGTGTTCCAGTGAGGAGCAAAGGCTGTTCTGAACTGGCAGAATCACAGAATGGCTGAGGTTGGAAGGGACCTCTGGAGGTTACCATTCAACCCCCCTGCTCGAGCAGGGCCACCTACAGCCAGTTGCCCAGGTCCACGTCTAGATGGATTTTGAATATCTCTAAGGATGGAGACACCACAACCTCCCTGGGAAACCTGTGCCATTGCTGTCACCCTCACAGTAAAAATACATTTCCTGATGTTCAGAGGGAACCTCCTGTGCTTCAGTTTGTTCCCATTACTTCTGGTCCTGTCACTGGGCACCACCAAAAAAGAGCCTGGCTCCATCTTCTTTGCACCCTCCCTTCAGATATTTATATACATTAATAAGATAACCCCTGGGCCTTCTCTTCTCTAGGCGAAACAGTCCCAGCTCTCTCAGCCTTTCCTCATACTCCAGTTCTCCAGTCCCTTAATCATCCTTGTGGCCGTTCTTTGAACTCTTTCCAGTATGTCCACATGTCTCTTGTAATGAGGAGCCCAGAACTGGACACAGCAGTCTGCGTGTGGCCTCACCAGCACTGAAAAAAAGGGAAGCATCACCTCCCTCAACCTGCTGGCAATACTTTGCTTAATGCAGCTGAGGATACCATTTGCCTGCTTTGCAGCAAGGGCACTTTGCTGGCTCATGTTCAACCTGATGTCCACTAGGACCCCTAGGACCTTTTCTGCCAAGCTGCTTTCCAGATGGTAGGCCCCCCAGCATATGTTGGTGCATGGGGTTTCTCGTCCCGAGGTGCAGGACTTTGCACTTCCCTTTCCTGAACTTCATGAGCTTCCTGTTAGCCCATTTCTCCAGCCTGTTTAGGTCCCTCTGGATGGCAGCATGACCCTCTTACATATCAGCCACTCCTCCCAGTCTGGTGTCATCTGCAAGTTTGCTGAAGGAACACTCCACCATCCAGATCACTAATGAAGATGTTAAACAGGACTAGATCCAGCGTTGATCCCTGGGCTATACTGCTAGTCATTGCCCTCCAACTAGACTTTATGTCACTGATCACCACCCTCTGGGCCCAGCCATTCAGCCAGTTTTCAATCCACCTGACCATCTGCTAATCCAGCTTGTGTATCAATAGTTCTCTATGAGGATCTCATGGGAGGCAATGTCAAAACCTTACTGAAGTCCAGGTAGACAATATCCACTGCTCTCCCTTCATCTACCAGGCAGATTGGACAGATAGCATTGATCCCACTGCAGAACACAAGCCAGCTCTCACTTTTCTATTTTAAACACAGGCAAATGTTGAACTTGTAGAAGAGGCAATATCAGATCAAGGGAAAGAATAAATTAAGCTTATTTTCAAGTTCAAATTTTCTAATTATTTAAAAGCTAATGAACCTGTGATCAAATTACATGGTTAGGTCATTTTTTTGAAGTTCCTCTGTTTGTTTTTTTATATCAGAAACTTAAATTGGAAATCTTGAGGTACTTTAAGCCTCAGTACAACTCTATATATTACATATGTATCTTGCAGCCTTACAGATATATCTGGTGCCCACAGACATCCCAAAGTAAACCCCTTTGCCCACAATGCCCAAATAATGCAAGTTAATATTTAAAAGAATTCTTGTAATCAAATATTACCACCAAAACATACCTTAAATCCAGTAAGATAAAACACTGTTGTGAACTCCACCCAAGGCCAATTTACTAAGAAGTGAGACTGACTCAGTGACCACTATAGTTTCTCTTTTATTTTTCTTTCTTAATATATGGCTATTAGTAAAAAAAATCACTTTGGAAATTCTTGGTTTATAAACTTTCAGAAAACTAGATCTGAATCAATCAACCAATAACTAAATAAAACTCAGGATAAATCTTAAATATTTATATTTTCCTTTGTGTTTAATATTTTTATAAAATCCTATTTTTTTCTTGACTTTTTATTCAATTCCATGTTGTAGGTTTTGATCATTAAATTTTCAGGTTAAGTAGTGTCCATACACAATTGTAATGAAAGACTTTTTAAATATAGATTATTTTTTTGTTTTGTTTTCAAATTCAGAGTTACTACTACTCTTCTTCTTGTCATAAAGTTATTTAAAAAAAAAGATAAGGACTGACTTAATGATTCTGAAATCATACTCACTTAAGAGAGTTACTGAAGCAAATTAGATGGGATTTAGCCAACACATTTTATTATAAATAACTGAAAAAGCATATGAAGTGGAAATAACAGGTTGAATTGGTAGCTAAGACTATAACCAATCTTAAAAGTGCTAATATTCTTTCCAGTTATGCCATTTTTTTTAAACTTTATGGTATTTTGTATCTTCTTTCTTTACTAAATAACTAAATCGTTTGCACCCCTCATCCTGTTGAGTCTTGTCCATAGGATATTTTACCTTTCAAACACTATTTTCTATGAGATACATCAATTAGTTAAGATAAGATAGAATAGAACAGAACGGAACAGAACGGAAGAGAACATTTCAGTTGGAAGGGACCTACAACGGTCATCTAGTGCAACTGCCTGACCAATTCAGGGCTGACCAAAAGTTAAAGCATGTTATTAAGGGCATTGTCCAAATACCTCTTAAACACTGACAAGCCTGGGGCATTGACCACCTCTCTAGAATCCTGTTCCAGTGTTTGACCACCCTCTCAGTAAAGTAATGCTTCCTAATGTCCAGTCTGAACCTCCCCTGATGCAGCCTTGAACAATTCCTATGTCCTATCACTGGGTACCAGGGAGAAGAGATCAGCATGTCCCTTTCCACTTCCCTCCCCAGGAAGCTGTAGAGAGCAAAGAGGTCACCCCTCAGTCTCTTTTTCTCCAAACTAGACAAACCCAAAGTCCTTAGCCATTCCTCACAGGACATTCCTTCCAGCTCTTTCACCAGCTTTGTTGCTCATATACCTTCATTACGCACTCAAGGCATGAAACAATTCTAAAGGTCTTAACACAAGAGCTGATTGCAGAGGAAACTATCATCTATGGAGAGATAACAATGATGAGGTTGATCTAAGTATTTGTTCAAGGTTGAAATGAAAACATAAATATATTTTTAGAAAAGTATGTCTCATGTTCATATGGTTTGGTCACTTATATTGTTTCCTTCTCTACATCTGACTAGCAAGCTTGATAAAAAACCCAAATACCTAACATTACAGTATTTGTAAAAAAGACATTGGTGACAAAACTAACTGCAGGATTTGGGGGTGGTTTTTTTTCCATAGTTGCAAAGCAGAAATGTGATGCCTTTTGTAACAATCTGTATTTACTACCTTTCTGGAGGTATTTTCTCATCTGACCTTTATCAGCAAATGGTTGCAGGGCACAGGTACCCTTCAGTGAAGGACTTAGAGAGGCTGCAGAATCGTGAAGGCAATTTGGGCAATTGGCTTAAATTCATTCTATAATCTTGTTTCCCTGAACGTTCTTTTTTAGCCAACAGTCCAAACTTGCCAAATACTTAACATAAACAATATCCTGCCTAAAATCCAGTATCAAACAGAATATTTGCTTCCATTAGCTTCAATAATTTTAGGACTTATGCATCCAAAATGTGGTAGACTACCCCCTACTGAAATCTGCGTAGTATACAGCTTCAGTAAAAGCTAAGCTTAAGATGCATGTTTGTCTTGATCTAAGCACAGAAATCATCGCTGCAAATCTTGGATTAGAACACAGTACTTTTACACATTTAATTTTTATTGTTTAAAGTTCCTCCTCCTTTCAAGATTCACTACACTTTCTGTGACCATCANAAGAAAGAGAAAAGAAAAAGAAAAAAAGTCATCTGGAGTCAATAAAAATGAGGGTAAACAAGATTTTTAAGGCAGGATTTCTAAGTTTTCTAGTAAATGTTAGCCAGTACTTGGTATGGTGTATTTAGTAGAACTCAATTATTTCTCATGAACACTTCCTTATAAGTAAATGGAAATTTAAAGATTTCTCTGAATATGGATGAATATCAGCCTTTCTAATCAGAATAAGAGGAGGAAGAAAGAAGAAGAAAGGAAGAAGAAAGACGAAAGAAGAAAGAAAGAAAGAAGAAAGATTCTTAAGCTGCCATGCTCAGGAATAAAACCTATAATACATATCAAAGATCTAAAATAGATTTCATTAAAATATAAAGCATCCAGCAAACATAACCCATAGGATTTTTAACTAACATGCAATAATTCTTTATTTCTGATGTAAATAATATCCAGGAAGAAAATGGAATAGAAATGTAATCCATTTTTACACATTTTATGACTAAAGAAGTTACATATTTGATATAATATCTTTGAGCCTCACAAGTTTTAAAAACTGTTTATCATTACTTCCAACACCACACTGAATATTAACATTTTTCTAAACATTTCCACACTGTATAGAAGCAGGTAAAATATATTTAAAATGTCAACAGATGTTGTATTAAAATAGGAGAATTTTTGCTTTTTGAATAAAGCAAGGTATTTGAAAGAGAGAAAATGAGCCTTCATGTAAAAAAAACCTACAAGAGTGAATATCTAAACTCTGATTTTGAATGCTGAAGTTTTTACTGGCAAACCAAAAGCTAAGAGCATTTACATTTGGCGATTTAGTTGATCTCTCACTGTAAATGCTTGTCTATAATAAAGAGAAAATTAAACAATTTTACAAAAGCACCTAGGAAAGCTTCAGGTTGTGCATTTCAAAGTTATTTGAGCTATGGCAGAAATCAAACACAGTGTGAAAGGGTTTTCTTTATTATTTTTAAATTACTTACAAAATTATTGTATGGGAAAAAAACCGTGGTTGAGCTGTCTAAACTAAAGTTGGTCTTATTAGAAGGAAGTTCTGTATTCAGAAAATATAATAAAAAAATAATGGCAATATATTTTCAGAGGTGGATAGTTTTATTGACTTATATCTTTAACAGGGCTGAGGATTTTTATCTGCCATGGCCCCCACTGTTTTTAATATTAGTATCTTTTCTTCTCTCTTTCCACTTTTTTTTTGGTACTGTAAAATATTTTATTAGATTTATTCTACCTTGCTATGAAGTTTTTGGCAATTATATTAAGGCAGCTGAAACATTAATAAGACTAAAAGCTCCAGGAGAATTTCAACACAATAACATTTAATTTAGTAATTGAAACTTGAAACTATCACCTTACTTACCTGTCATAATATAGAAAGATTTTTGCAAGATAGGGAGTGCAGAGAGCTGTGTTGCTACACAGAGCTACAAGGGGTGGGTGGGAGATCCCCATAAAGTCGGAATACATAACCTGCTTATTATTATTATCTAGTCAGTTATTCAGCTTTTCCTGCTTCCCTCTGAATGCCCTGGATAGTACAGCGCTGATCACTGGGAAGGTTGCAGCTGAATCTTTTCCCTTTTTTTAGGGTGTAAGATAAGGTAAGGGGTAAATTTTTAAATTTTCTCCTATTTTGATTAACACTTTGCAAAAACAGGGCAAAAAATCTTGTGCACTTTCGTAAAGATCCATAGGAGTCTTGTGGCTATTAATTTCAAAATCTGCTATACACAGTATTTCATTATTCTTAAGGAACATACCGAGATCAAACTAAACCAAGCTCTACTTAAAATCCTTAGTGTTGTAGGATACCAAAATCCCCCCTTCATATCAAAGTCAATATATATTTCCTGAAAATAAATTAGTTAAATGCGAGACTCATTTTTTAAACTCTTGCATAAATTAAACAACAAATGTCTATAGATTTCTCAGACTTGTACCTCTTAACCTGACTTTTACACATGATGTTAGGCTAATTATTGAATGCCAATACAATAGATCAGGTGATATTAAACACCAACATTTTCCAAAACATTGGTCTGGATTAGCCATCAAATTTAGCCCTTTCTTTTCTGCATTGTTAATACCCTTAGTCTTAACAACCATCAAATAGATTGATGATGATGTGATTTTCAGTTAAATAAAGTGGAAAAAAAAATAGCTTCTGACTGTAGATTAAGTGGCCTGATCTAGTGGTTGCTAATTAATTCAGGGATAGTCTTCATAGGACTTCAGATTTTTTTTTTTCTGAGCCACTGGGACACTACAGGTTCGTGAATATTGTGGATGCTTTCTGTAGTCACTTAACACTGGTAGCAAGCATCTGCATTTGGACATTTTAAATTCAAATTATATAACAATTGTATACCCAAAGGATGTGGTATACCCTTAGTAAAAAATGACTTGGCAAATAATAACATTGGGTTGGTTATTCTCAAATAATTGTTTAAAAATTAAAACTATTTATGACAGTGTTTGTTGCAGACAAATGCATGTATATTTACAGAGCAATTTAAAATTTTAGAATGAAGTCATGATGGCTGTAAAAGAAAACATTATGCACACATACACATGCACATGAATTAGTTTGTGGAGTTACTGAGGGAAAATATGCATTTAGCTATAGCAGTTTACATGCTCATATCACTATGAATATCAGTGCCAGAAGCACATTTGCATGTCTGCAATAAAGCCTATCTTTTAAACATTATTTTGTTTAACCATTGTTGTGGTTTAACCCCGGTAGGCAGCTAAGCCCCACATGGCTGCTTGCTTGCTTCCCCTCAATGGGATGGGGGAGAGAATCGGAAGGGTAAAAGTGAGAAAACTTGTGGGTTGAGATAAAGGCAGTTCAAAAGGTAAAGCAAAAGCCGCACATGCACAAGCAAAGCAAAACAAGGAATTCATTCACTACTTCACATTAGCAGGCAGGTGTTCAACCATTTCCAGGAAAGCAGGGCTCCATGACACATGATGGAGGACAAACACCATAACTCCAACTTCTTGGTGCACCTCTAGCCTACTCGCTGGTGGGGTGGTTTGAGGAGCAGAAAAAGCCTTGACTCTGTGTTAGCACTGCTCAGCAACAATGAAAACATCCCTGTATATCAGCACTGTTTTGGTCACAAATCCAAAACGTAGCCTCATGCATGAGCTACTGTGAAGAAAACTAACTGTATCTCAGCCAAAACCAGTAGAACATACAATTTAATACAGTGGTCAGTGATCACTGGTAGATTGTTAAGTCTGCAACTGTATTAGTGCATCTGTGAGAAAAAGAACACATGAGTAGTTCTGAGTCACCCCACTCTCCAAATCATCTTTATTCTCTCAGGACAAGCCAAAGCTCATGCCCCCCAGCAAGTACTGACTCTTACTTGTACAGTATGGGGGCAAATAACCCTAATATTGCCAATTTTGCTGGATCTTAGTACTAGAAGAGTCCTGTCTGGTTATAATGTGGAATTTTTGTCTTTGCTATCAGAATAGTTTTAAGTCCATTCCCTATAGAAAGTGAGTTAAAAAAGAAGAACTCTGTAAAATCTTTGTCCATATTGATAAACATGAAGACCTGAAGGTTCAAGGTAATATAAGGAAAAGAAGGAAGGAAAGGAAAAAAAGGAAGGAAAGGAAAAAAAGGAAGGAAAGGAAAAAAAGGAAGGAAAGGAAAAAAAGGAAGGAAAGGAAAAACCTATTCTTTCCTGGCCCTAAGCAAGTCACTAATAGAGGATGTAGTGCTATCTGTGCCCTTATTTTAAACCTTCTGGAAACAATGTGATTTGATGCATCAGTCAAAGGGTATTGTTAATTTTGTTATGGACATTCTAACACCAGCCTGTTGCAACACACACCTTGCTGCAACACACACGTTGCTGCAACATATAATTACCCAGGAGAAAGCGCTGGTTCTATGTTGTGGTGGTTTGACCCCGGCTGGACACCGGGTACCACCCAGCCGCTCTATCACTCCCCTCCTCAGCAGGGCAGGGGCAGAAAATGAGGTGGAAAGAAACCTCCTGGGTCAGGACAAAGGCAGTTTAATAACACAAAGACCACGTGCGGAAACAAAAGGGAAAGGACAACACGGACCCCACTCCCCACCTCTCACCACAGCGACGCCCAGCCCCCGCCCGGGAAGCAGGGCCCAGCACGTGCCGCGGCTGCTCCCGAGGGCACAGACCAACGTCCCAAACCAGGAATGCCCCCCGCTGCCTCCTGCCTCCCAGCTTTTATCCCTGAGCAGGCGTCACACGGTACGGAATAGCCCCGGTCAGCCCGGGCCGGCTGTCCTGGCCGCCCCCTCCCAAGATGCCGCCCACCCCCAGCCCACAGCGGGGTGGGGGGGGAATGTTGGAGAGGCAGCCCCGGGGCTGGGCAGGCACCGCCCGGCCACAGCCAAACACTGGTGCCGCCTCCAGCCCCCAGCACAAAGCACAGCGGGCTGGCGTGGGGAAACCAGCTCCCCCTCAGCCAGACACAGTACATATATGGATCAAAACTTCTTGCTTCTTGGGACTGTTTTTATAGTAAACTACGGGTTTTTAATATACTGATGTCAGAATGTCTTTAAGAGTATAAGTGAAAGTATTTTAACTTTGTAACATCTCTCCAGTTAAAAAACAAACCAAAAATAAAAATATTATTTCCATCTACTGAATGAAAGGCCTTTATTTTTTCCTAACTAGACAACTTGGGCCAGATTTAGAAAACCTCTTTGGCAGCTAAAACTGAAATTGGCTAGTTCTAGGCTATATGATTAAGATATGGGAATCCAAACATCACACCCCAGTAGCTGCCTAGACATACTTTATTTCATCTGAAAACCATCTGAATACTTCCAAGAGCTTAAACTGTTATCAAAACACACAGGACACATACAAACACTACAGCTTCACAAAATAGAATTACAGTTGTTTTCTTTTTTAAAAATAAAAAAATGCTACTATTCATACAGTGCTACAACTAAAACCACTTACCTCAAGAAGTAAGCATTCTGTTTAATAAACCCCCTCAGGCTTAAGCAATGGAAAACCACGTTTTCCCTGCAGAATGTGAAACCAGTCAGCTAGAGTTGGGTCTACATGATGGACAGATGTAGTGACAAAAGCAAGGAAATTATTTCTGTTCAAGCTGAACCACTCCTAAGTTAGGGTTTTAAGGGAGCAATTCAAGTGCTTAAACTCAGAGGTCTACTTCTGTTTGAACCATCAAGTATCTGAGATAGATCCACTGTCCTGGCAGACCAGACATAGGACCTTAAGGAGATCCACATCATTCTCATGCAGCAGATGGTGTCTGGTCAGGATATGATTGTGTCTAAAATGGCACTAGGCACATGTTTAAACATTCAAATCATGACTCCAAAAGGACAGAGTATTTGGGAAAGCCTTATCCTATCAATTCAGATTTTTTTTTGTCCAGAATTCAGTCACCTATGTAGAAAAGATTTTTGATCTTTTTAGATAGTAACATTTTCAGTCTTTCAGGGCTCTGTAAGTCTTTACATGAACTGGAACAAGCATTCTGCAAAAGCATATGTTTCTATTTCCTATAGTTTATAGCATGTTATAAAGAGTGTGTTATTAATGTATTATTAATATTTATTATGCATGAATAATAAATACTACATTATTTCAAACTTAAATCAGCATTGTTGCATTATTAAAAGGGCATCAATAAGGCATATTATGAAAGACATTTAAAAAATCAGCATTTAACACGGTGCTTTTAGATGTGCTGTTAAGTGTGCAATGTATTTGTTCATAAAGCCTCTTATACAAAGGGTTACAGCCAAATGGAGTTGTAAAACACAGGAAAGCAGCTGAAAAAGAGTGTCAAATGTATCCCAGCAAAGTCTGTGGCTCAGTTTTACATGAACATATTATCAAATCTAGGTTTGCTATATTTACAGATAAATCATGTGAGATGAAAATATGTCACTTTAATGCAGTTTTTAAACTCTGACAAATTTGAATCAAAGTGTAACAGCACATGACTACAGATACTGATAAAAACACAGTATTTCTATATTGTTTAGGTTTTTGGACATCCTCTCTGACAGCACAGGTTAATAACTGTTGATTATAGAGAGTTGATTAATTTCATATACAAGCTACTTATGAAGATGAAGATCTCTTCTATTTTTTCTCTTTCCTTGATGAAGTAAGTAACTCTGTCATTGCCTTCACTAATATAGTACTTCACAAGGTTTCCATTTCTTTCTGTCAGCAAAAAATAATTTTCTGGGAATAACACCCATAAGTTTTGGTTAAAAATAAATTAAACCTTTTACCATTGTAGCCTTTATATTTAAAAATAATGTAGAATTTTGTGCAGCACTGCAGAGATCAGTATTAGTCTTCTTTCCTTTTTTTAGAGCTGTCTTTTAAATTGAATTCGTAGGATTCCAATAACTGAATTAGAAAACTATCTCTACATATTAATTGTAAGATTTGTTTGCATCCCTAACACTTTTCTTAACCAGGTACATATACATACATTTTATTTTCAGTATACAAGTCCATATTCTTCACTGACTTTTTGTTTGTACAACATTGATATTGCTTCAAAATATTGGTGTTCAAAAAAGGTATAGACGTGGCACTCCAGGGCCTAGTTTAGGAGTCATGGTGGTGTTAGTTGATGGTTGGACTTGATGATCTTAGAGGTCTTTTCCAACCTTAATGATTCTATGATTCTATGATTCAGTGGACAGAAAAAAGAATATAATGTTTGTTATTCTGGTATAATCTAAAATATGTCTTCCAGCTGTTTTATTTTGTCAAATTCTTTCATGCTTTGTTGCAGAATAAAACCTGAACACATTTTAAAACCTCTGTGTGTGTATATGTCTATATACACACATATATATACACAGGAACAAGATGTACTCTAGTCTCTCATACTTTTAAATATAATACCATGTATTGTCACCTACTACTGTATCACATCACGAGCTATTGATGGGAATGGGTTTACGGTGTATGACTATATACCAACAGTCTCTAATAACGGTCATGCTGAACACTTTCTGTTGTGTCAGATTTCGATTAGAAGGGGGCAGCTAAATATTTACTACCTCATGAGTATCACTGATTGGTCAGTCTGAAATTGTTACAGGATGATTTACGTCTGTGTAATGTTACAGGATGTACAGGTTTACTTCAGCAGAAAGTGAGACGAGTTAATATTTCTTCATTACTGAATCAAAGTGCCTTTCTTATGAAGGCACTGAAGATCTGCTGAGGAGCTTTCCTTTTTTAAGTTTTAATTTTGTATTATAAACTAACATATAGACAGTATTATCTCCTTGACTTGCAAACTAATGCTGTTTTCTGTATCCTTATAGAGTTACTTTTGTTCTCTGTCATGCTTTCACATGACCTTCACATGTCTGTCAAGAATGTAAATACAGATGCTGATGAGACGCTGGGAATCATCTCCTCTAACTGTTAAGTGACTGCTGCCTACATAACTACAGGTGATTCAGTCATCTAGATGCTACAAAATCAGTGGAGAGAGTCAAATACTTTTATGGCACAATTCATCTGACTTATTTCATATGTTTAGCATGAAATGAGATGAATGTCTTCCTAGAAGTGATTATTTCTCTCCCGTGATTACTGAGAGAGTTGAGATAACGTTCTCAGTAACTTTCTGCAATAGTTATCTTGCATGATGTCATGCGAATTTTACTTGCTGTGCAGAATGTCAAATGTGGATCATTCATTTCTGTCTGACTGTGAGGGGTGCTGCCAGGGTCCTGCATGCACCAATAGGCCTTAAGCGCCCTGATCAGCCTCCTGTGGGGCCACCTGTCAGGAGCAGCACTTGAGCTCAAGCAGTTGCTCTGGCAAGAACTATGAGGCAAAAGTTGTGAGTTGTAAGTATAAGTATGAAAACAAGGATTATTCATTAGTTCTAACTGTGTTATAGCTGGATACCATGGCTGTGCTTGGGTGCACAGCCAGGGCACTTCAGCCATTGGTCCCTCTGGGGGGATCCAGGAACTCCCTGGCTAGTCCTCTGCATAGATAAGATAAAGGACTGGCATGAGACAATGGGTGGACTTGAATATAGGTGCCTCACTCCTAGTGAGGTTCACAAATAAGTAATTGACTAATTGTTACAGGAACTCTCCAGGTGGGAATTTTAGACTGCCCTGAAGACTCCCTTCAGGCAACTCTTGCTGTGCATAGACATATTGGATGCTTAAAATAGCTAATTAACTTCCTGGAGGGAGGAGCTGGCCCTTTCAGAGATTTAGCTTGGCTGTTTCTGCTGCAGAACCAATTAAATTGTTACATACATAAGACGTCTGTAAACAATCAACAGAAACTGTTCCTGCAGATGGAGAAAAGATTATGTAGAACTGTCTTTCTTATGCAGTTAAGATATTTAAGAGATGTTTTTTAAGTAGTTAAGGTAATCAATATGGATGGATACCGCATATGTTGCAGTGGTCACCTAGGACCATGGGCCAGCTGGATTGTAAAAAAAGAGCAGAAAAGGAGTTTAGAGACTCACCTGATACAATTGAAGACACCACCAGACAGGGACTGACTGCCTGATCGAGAGATGTGATTCCTCACATGAGTACTGTCCTATGCCAAAATGACAATGATTTAGGTTTTTGGTGGGTTTTTGTTTTTTTTTTTTTTCTTATTAGCAAACCTTCCATCCCTCAGTTTCTGTACCATATATCTTCTCAGTCCTGCCCTTTGCTGATCCTGACTGACTGGCTGTGCTTCCTAGATTGACATCGGCCCTGCCATGTCAATTCACTTTTGTCTGGCAATCACTGGCCTCTTTTCTGAACACAGTTACCAGCACAGGACCTGCTCTGTTCTCCTTGTTCAGTTTTTGAGGGACTGTGCACTTCTTGGTGAGGACACTGCCCATTCCTCTTCTGCTTTCACCCTTGGCTCCTGGTTCAATTTCTTTTGCAGAGCAGCTCTACTTTTGTTGCCTCCCTGGCAGCTTTAATGGTAAACAGCATAGAAAATCATCTCCTACTGTATTCTTCCTATTCTATAAATTCATGACTAAATTCTTTAGCAGGTGGCCAGCATTTCCTCTGTCAAGGGTCTGCAAACCTCTAAAAAGTTAATTTTTCAAGAACAGCTGGCAATTACTGATGTTTGTCAAACTATGAAAACATGACAGAATCATAGAATCATATAGGTTGGAAAAGACCTTTAAGATCATCGAGTCCAACCGTAAATCTAACACTGCCAGTTCACCACTAAACCATGTCCCTAAGCATCATATCCAAATGCCTTTTAAATACCTCCAGGGCTGGTGACTCAACTACTTCCCTGGGCAGCCTGTTCCAATCCCTGACAACCCTTTCAGTAAAGTAATATTTCCTAATATCCAGTCTAAAATAATCATTCACTGTCTAATATTAGACAGTCACTTGTAGTAATGTCAAGAGTCATTACTAGATTTCCGTTAACATTTCCATGCAACATGATCTGACTGTAGTGAAAGATCTGTCTTTAGAGAAGATAGCTTAAAGCTTCAGAAGCAAGCTGATTCAAGTACTTTTAACCTTGCAATGAACAAGAAATTATCTGAATGTTAGGCATTAGTAAAACATAGTAGAAAGCACAAAAATACAAAAGTAATATGGACAATTATTATCATATTCAGAACTTCCAATAACTGAAAGATATGTAGACTTTCAGAAACACTGGGGTAATTTGCATATTTGCAATGTTAATCTGCTATTCAAATATGTGAAAAATCATTTACCAATAAGAGTTGTTTTCTGTTTCTTTCTGGTATTCTCTTTGAATCATAAAACTGTAGAATCATTCAGAATGGAAAAAACCCTTAAGATCATCAAGTCCAACCATCAACCTAGCACTACCAAGTACAAGAGTACAAGAATGGTTACACATATGTGGTGGGTTGACCTCAGCCGGCAGCCAAACACACACACAACCACGTCCTCACTGCCCCCTCACCTCAGTGGGACAAGGGGAGACAGTTGGAAGAGCAAAAGTGAGAAGACTTGTGGGTTGAGATAAAGACAGTGTAATAGACGAAGGAAAGGAAAACCAAACCAAACCAAGCCAAAACAAACACCCAAAAACCCCACCAAAAAGGAAAAACACAACTGAAGCAACTGAAATCACTCTGTCTCTCACAGGCAGTCTTATGCCCAGCCAGCCTCTAAACATCAACCACCTTGGAAGCCAAAAAACCCCCTCATCTTCTGCCTCTACTCCAGCTTTTATTATTGAGCATGACGTTGTATGGTAAATATCCCTTTGTCCAGTTTGGATCAGCTGTCCTGGCTGTGAATCCTCACAACTTCTTGCCCACACCCAGCCTACTTGTTCAGGGGGAAGAGCGGGAAGAAGAATGCCTTGACGTTGTGCAAACACGGTTCAGCAATAGTCAAAACACTGCAGTGTTATCAACACTGCTTTAGCCACAAAACCAAAGTAGCACTGTACAGGTTGCTCTCAAGAAAATTAGTTTCATCCCAGTCAGACCCACCCACTACAATGTGGAATGATATTTAAAAAAACCAACAACACATCAACTGCTTCTTACTTTCATTCTACATTTGAAAATTTATATAAACTAGTTATAAAATTATTTAATATTATTCTCTCTTATTAGGTGTCAAAATACAAGGTATTTTTCACCAAGTTTGCTTTATTATTGAAAGCATTTACTTTGAAAAAATCTTATAAATTCTTGAATACAGAGCTAAAATTTATAAAGGTCACTTAAATTGCTTAGGACTGAGCTGCTAGGCACTGTAGACCTTCACTTGTAAACAAGTAGGAGTTAAACTTGTTCAAAAATATCACAAGAACAGAAGAAATTATGGATTGTATTTCGATACACTGCTTGCAGTTATCAAATTTGATACACCTAGGTTCTGACTCAGTAGAAAGCAGCTGTGCAGAAAAGAACCTGTGCTCTTACTCAAGAAAAGGTTGACCATGAGTTAACAGTATGTCCTTACTATAAAGAAGGTTAACAGCACACAGTGCTATATCAGCAAAACTCTAACCAGAAGCTTGAAGGCTTGCATTTGGAGAGACCACATCAGGAGAACTCTGTCTCATTTTGGGTTCTCTAGTACATGAAAGACACATGTTCTGGAGCAACCTAGATGGTTGGGGGTCAGAGCCCTTGAAGTATGAGGAGAGGCAGGGAGAGCTGGGCTTGTTCAGAGGACATGACTATGGGGAAGATGGCTATGGCAGAAGAGGGAAGGATTTTTGCTGTTTTCAACTACCTAATGCGATATTGTAGAGAGGATGGAGCTGGACTCCTCTTGGAGGAGCACATTGGCAAGGACAAGTTGGAAGGGATACAAGCTGCAGCAAGGGAAACTACAGTTAGTTACTAGGAGAAAAAAAAATCAACATGAGAGTGGTCAAATACCCTGGTAGGCTAGGTACCCTCAAACACTCATAGTATCATGCAATATCCCATCTGCAAAAGTACATCAGAGATTAAAGTCATTGCATTAAATTATAATTATGACTTTGAATCACAGGACTTCAGAGCACAGTCACAAGCTTCAGTGTTTCAGAGGTGAGGTAGTCCTAAACTATATGGATATGAACCAATTCCTAACACCTGGATACATGGTTACAGCATTCTTCTCCCATTCTATGAACATGGCCATAATTGTTTCGTGATTCACTGACATTTATGTCCACTTTTTGCAGTAATGAATACAAAAGGAAAAGTGTGTCTACACAGACTTTTTCAAGCTGACGTTGTGTTGTGGTTTAACCTGGCAGGCAGCTAAACACCACACAGCCACTCACTAACCCCTCCACCCCCCAGGGGGATGGGGGAGAGAATTGGAAGGGCAAAAGTAAGAAAACTTGTCAGTTGAGATAAGAACAGTTTAATAACTAAAACAAAATAATAATTAAATAATAATAATATTGATAATAATAATAATAATATTGTAATGAAAATGAAAACGATGAGAGAGAGAGAGAGGGAAAGAAAGCAAAACAAACCTAGGTGATTCACCTGCTCACCACCTGCCGACCAATGTCCAGCCAGTCCCTGAGCAGCGATCACTGCCCCCGGCCAGCTCCCCACCGTTAATATACTGAGCATGACGTCATGTGGTATGGAATAGCCCTTTGGCCAGTTTGGATCAACTGTTTTATCTGTGTCCGCTCCCCTTCCAGCTTCTTGTGCACCTGGCAGAGCATGGGAGGCTGGAAAAGTCCTTGACTAGTGTAAGCACTACTGAGCAACAACTAAAACGTCAGTGTGTTATCAACATTATTGTTACACTAAATCCAAAACACAGCACTATATCAGCTACTAGAAAGAAAATTAACTCTATCCCAGCTGAACCCAGGACACAGTGTTTGCTCTATCTGCAATCCAAAGTAACCAAGTGTGACGTAGAGCACAAGGTGGTAAGCTTTACTATTTGGCACCTGGTATGAGGGCACACTCAAGTTCTGTGGCTGAAAGACACTGTGGATAAGTTTGTACTGATAAACAGGAGGCAGCCAGGGATTTGGAAAGCAGATTTGCAGATCTGTTTTAGACAGAGCTAGTTGGAGAAGTCCAAACTAGGGCCAGAGAATGACTTAAGAATGAAGAAGCATGCACAATAAGGAATCCTGGGCTCATGTCCCACTTAAGCTGTCTTTAGTCTTACGGATAAATCATGTGATGACTGACTGACTTAAACACTTAATACCAGCAGAATTTATTAACAGATTTTATGATGCAGTAAATTATGTTAATATTCCTTGTTCTGAGCTATAACTTGGTCAGATTTCTATTTCTAAGGTAGTATCATACAAATATGGGGTTATGAGACTTTTTTTTAAGAATCTGTAGCCAGTTTTATTCCAATTAGTTCTCTTTTTCTGTGTAGTTATGTATTTGTTCCTATGTAAAGGGCTGAATATGTGTTGTCTAAATATAAATAGCCTACCTTCTTATATGGAACTTGTTTATCTTCTTCTGTATCTTAGTTTGACTGTTTATTAGACTGTCAGTTTTATTTAAGGGGTAGAGTGTGTCTAAGAGACTTTGAATATTTAAAGTGGTCCTAGGAAACATCAGAAATGAGCAAATGCTTGTGACTAGTCTTTTGGTCTCTAAATCTGTTAGGTACATTTTTTATTATCTTGAAGCTATATCTTTTTTAGATTATAGGGAAACAAGGCTAATATCATGCATCTGAAAAAAAAAAATCTTAATTGATTCTGAAGACAATCCTGAAGCACCAAACTTAATCCTTAGGGCAGTCCAACTATTCTGCTGAATATTTCTTATGCATTTTAAACCTTTTCACATTCACATTTCTAAAAGGTTCTACTGCTAAGCCGTGTTACCCTACCCACCTAACAAGTGATCAATATTGTATTAATTGGAGGGATTTTTTGATCCTAGAAGATTCATTAATTTAACTTTGAATGAACACCCTGTCTGACCTGTAGAACATAGCAAATCAGGTTATATTTAATTTAAAATGTAATGTCCTGAGAACAGATTCCTTATAAAGTTTCATACACATTTATGCTGTAAACCAACAACTTAATAACAACGTAAATGAGAACTCAGTCCTGTGAAATCACAAGCAGCTCTTAGGGAATGGTCTGTACTTTCATTTCTCATTAATATAATTTTCTCCAGGCAAACTGTTAGTTTAAGGTTAGATGGTTTCATGAAACAGAGTTACAAGGGCATGCATCTTGCTTTCTAGGAAAATCTGGTGAGCAGTTTCGTGATTCACTGACATCAGCTACTAAACATAAAAAATGCCTCTGGGTACCAACTATTTTCTACCTTTCAGGAAAGTTACAATACATATTATTGGGAGAACTGTTGTGTCAAAAAATACAGGAAAGGAAGTTACATCACTCAGGTACTTCCTTTTAGGGTGTCTTTTAATTAAGGGATTAGAGTGAAGATCTGTCTTATTTTAACCATTTTTATATCCTCTTATGCATTACACTGAAATCAAAACTCTTTAGTTTCACTGTATAATTTATATCTAGGTTACTAAATTAGTCACCTAATTTAGGTGTTCCTGTGCCTACAAAGTATGTGCATTGATTATACAGGCAGTGGAAAGTACTAGGGACTTCTGATGGCCTCCTGAGGACAATTTAGAATGCCTTTGTGAGGTTTTTTCCATTCATTGAATAAGAAAACTAGACATTTCTGTGCAAAGTTGAAGTGCCTGTACATTTAGTGAGAAACCAAATAGAAATGGCCTCGGGGAATATCTGACTGAGCATATGATTCTAGGAGTCACATGTGATTATACAGTCAGCTAGGGATTTAAAATTCAGAATATTTACAAATAAGGTCTAATACATAGCTTTTTTTTTTTTTTTTTAGTATAGCCTGCTGGTCAAAACACTTCCCAGATGTAGGAAATTTGGATTAAAGGGTCATTTCTTCCAGAGGGGGCATGAATCCATTCCTCTTTATTTTGCAACAGTTATTCAGACATTAAACTCTGTGATACTTTAGGACTTGACTATCTTCATCTTTAAAATTAAGCTAGGCTACAAAGGAAAGAGTGCAATTCCAAAGTGTCGGAAGTCAAGCAAGCAGGGCAGAAGGCCAGCTTGGCTGAACAGAGATCTTCTTCTAAAACTTAGGTGGAAAAGGAAAGTGTACGGACATTGGAAGAAAGGGCAGATGACACAGGAGGACTACAGAGACGCTGTTCACCACTGTAGGGAGAAAATTCGTGCAGCCCAAACTCGGTTAGACGTCAAGCTGGCCAGCACTGTGAAGGACAACAAAAAGGGCTTTTTTTAATATGTTAACAACAAAAGGAGGATCAGAGATAACATTGGTCAGTTACTTGATGAAGTCAGTTACCTCATGAACAGGGACGTAGACGAAGTAGAGATGTTTAATGCCTTCTTTTTCCTGTGTCTTCAACACTGATGATGGGCCCAGGGATCCCTGGATCCCTGTGTTGGAAGACCATGGTGGGGGGATGATAAACCCCCAGCCAACTCTGAAATTGTTCAAGACTTGATGCTCCAGCTGGATGCACCTAAGTTTATGGGGCCCGATGGGATTCCTCCCAGGGTACTGAAAGAGCTGGCTGACGTCATTGCAGGACCTCTCACCATTACTTTTTAATAGTCTTGGGAGTCTGGAGAGGTCCTAGTTGACTGGAAGCTGGCAAATGTTGTCCCAATTTTCAAGAAGGGTAAGAAGGAAGACCCTGGTAATTACAGGCCTCTCTGTCTCACTTCAGTGCCTGATAAAATTATGGAGAAGGTTATTCTGGGAGTTACTGTGTCCTGGGTTCAGCTGGGATAGAGTTAGTTTTCTTTCTAGTAGCTGGTATAGTGCTGTGTTTTGGATTTAGTATTGTCGCGGAAGGAGTGAGAGTGCACTTCACTCATAAGAGAGAAGAAAAATATATTTTATTGATATCAAGTAGTGAGTTAACAAGGTTCTGTATTAAATGTAAATGCGACAGTGATTTAACAAGATTCGATGGCAAGGTACACTTGGTTATTTACTGCATAGAGGACAGGGTCAGACAAAACTGTCAGGGAGACCCTCCCGTTGAGTCATGAGGTTCAGAAAGGACCCCCT
>WAAD01040268.1:0-42018 GCA_013389945.1 Fregata magnificens | reverse complement strand
TCCCACGGCATTCTCCTGGACAAGTTGGCAGCTCACAGCTTGGATGGACATACACTTTGCTGGGTAACAAACTGGCTGGATGGCCGAGCCCAGAGAGTGGTGGTGAATGGAGTGAAATCCAGTTGGCGTCCGGTCACGAGTGGTGTTCCCCAGGGCTCGGTTCTGGGGTCGGTCTTGTTCAATGTCTTCATCAATGATCTGGATGAGGGGATTGAGTGCACCCTCAGCAAGTTTGCAGACGACACCAAGCTGGGTGGGAGTGTCAATCTGCTTGAGGGTAGGAAGGCCCTGCAGAGGGATCTGGATAGGCTGGATCGATGGGCCGAGGCCAACTGTATGAGGTTTAACAAGGCCAAGTGCTGGGTCCTGCACTTTGGTCACAATAACCCCATGCAATGCTACAGCCTTGGGGAAGAGTGGCTGGAAAGCTGCCCAGAGGAAAAGCTTAGAGGATCAGCTTATAGACTAAAAGAAAGGCCCCGATGTTTTCCTAATTTTCTACAGGCTTACCTCATTTGTTTATACAAATAGCACAATCCACAACATGCATCAACTACTTGAAAAAAATAGAAAATATGTACTTGAGAGAGACTAAGGTTTACTCCCACAGTTTACCTGTGACATCACTGGTATTTAAAGTCTTCTGTGTTACATATATTCCTTTGTATGATACTCAGTGGTAGTCTATTGAACTGTGTTTGAGCTATGCTTAGTCATATTTCTTATCCGCTTGTGTTCTTGAAGCAAACTGCCTTAGGATTAACAGGACCTAGGGGAAAAAAAAAAAAAAAACAACATCCAACAGTCTTTTGAGAAACTAACCTACTAGACTGAAGATATTGAAAGAGAAACAGAGACCAGTTTTGATAGAGGCAGCTATCAAAAATTATCAATATGTATAAAAAATATCAAATATATAAAAACTATAGAAAATTAACAACAGGACAAATTGCAAAAGGTATGAAAGCAAGATGGCTCAAACAAAAGGGAATCTGAGCCTTTAGCATAGTAGTTGGATGATGTAACTGGGAGAATTTACTATTTTTAGCCAATGACATCCAATTAGATATGCATTAAAAATCCAGATAAATGGTGAAAACAAGCAAAAACCAAAACAAACAGCTGAATGTCCTTATGCAGGATCTTCTAGCTACGTTATACTGGATTTGTTTCTGGATTTTACTCCAAGGTATTAGTCAGTGTTGAAAATAAATATTAATCTTCAAAATCACTCATGTATTACTGAAAATTCACCTGTGAGTCATTAGTTCTCTCTAGAAGAGATGGGGCATATTGCTAACATACACCAGCTGCTGATAAACATAAAAGGTGGTTTAGATGGTGTCTGAAACATTTTTTGAACTGTTTTATAGGACTGCTTTTGGCAATATGTTTGCTGCTGTTACTCTCAGCATGTGGTAATAGGTATTTACCATGTATGGAAGGCTGGTGATGTTCCTTTGTTCAAAACGTATGGTCCTTTCCTTCTGGAACAAAGCTTTCTATGCTTGTGATGGCTTTGTCATGAAACTGGACAGAGCAGACACAGAATAAGGTGGAAGTTGTTCAATATATGAATATTCCTTTTGCCACGTTTGGAGGTTTTGTTGTTGTTTTTTTTTTTTTCTTTTTCCCCCCCCTTTGAAATCAGACTGGTATCCTGTGGGATACATTCTCTTCTCCACTCCACTCTCTACCAGTATTATGTTGCTGATAGATTTGTTCCTGTACTGTATTTCACTATAGGGGTTAAGCAGGCTTAGAAAATAGTCTGATGTAAAAAAATATGCTTTTACACTGGGTCTGATGGATTATTATACCATTTGAGGTAAAGTATGGAAACTTGATGTGCCTGTTTTCCTGGTTCCATGTCACTATATAGCAGTGAGGAGATGATTACCTATGCTTCCTCTCTCTCCCTCAGTTCCAGGATGGACCATTTATACTGTCTGGTATGGGATGAGAAGAGAAAATGCCTTCTCTTGACATATTTGCAGAGGGTAAGCTTCACAGATGTCAGGAACAGAAAGTAGCCGAGACACAGACCTCATAAGAGGTTGGTTGTTTTGGGAATAAATGTGGAAGATGAATCTCTTCCTCTTTTACCTTTATACACAAAAGGCTATATGTGATAAGATCTTTAAAATTTGTATTTCATACACATGTAGAATATGTTACAGAAATTAATGTTGCAATATTTAACGTCACAATATTTTGCATATTATGTATGCAAAATGTACATAGACTCATAATCACACTAGAAGATTAACTTTGTATTAATTTTACTGTGCATATTTTGTATTTACTATTCTGCTTTTCTAAATTCATATCTGTTTTAATGTATTTTTATGGCAAAAGGTAAATTTTACATGAATATACACCATTGTTGACTCCTGATATACAACTGCAAGAACCAGGCTTTTGTAAAGTTATTGACGAGTTCAAATTTTGAGTAAATAATTAAAAAGTTAAAAGAAATCAAGATGTGTTCCCTGGCAGAAAAATATATTTTTGCAGCAGGGGAGAAAAATCTGTTAGCCTGGTGACAGAAGTTGTTGTTAGAGCACAAACTACATCTAACTGTGAAAAGAAACAATTGTGGGGAGTTTTTTCCTCAGAAAGCAGAAACCAATGTAGGAAGATGATACAGGAAGTCTATGAAAATCCATTTTACATGTCATAAATGCCAACTACTACCTGTCCTTCAAGTACTAGAGATGCATAAGTCTTTATTCTCATGATGCTGGAAAATCTCGTTCAGGGCTGGTGGAAAAATAAAAGTAAAAGTTAGGCAGTTTTGAAGACAGTGATGGAGAGCAAAGGAATTTGCACAGCAGGCATTACATGAGTTTCAGTAAAAGGTAACTGTTGTACTTGTTCAAGTCCTTCAACTGAATGAAAAATATCTTACAGCATAAATGTTAGGAGCAAACCATTTTCCAAGTATTGTTGCAGAACGTGGAGGTAAAATAAAAAAAATCTTTAACATTGTGCTCAGGTGTTAAGGATCTCTGAGCAAATAGGAGCAGTACAGACATTTTCCTTCTACATGATTTTATGACAGGTAACAACCATTTAAGGTTTAACAGATTATAAAAGGAGCTGATCTTTCTGACATGTAGATTGTCAACTCGTTGAGTAACAGTAAATTGCCAAGATTGTTATTTCAATGTAAAAGAATTAACTTTCTAGCAAGTTTATAGATTCAAAGTAACCTTTGGTTATCCTATGACAAACAAGTGATTAAGTGTATATTGAAATAATACAATTATTTAGCAGTTCAAAGAAGAAGGTAGCATAGAAATTAAAAGTGAAATTATAATAAAATCCTGCAGAAATTCAACTTACTTCCGATATTTATTATTGCAGGAAATTGCTTGTAACAAGGAGGTCACCTCTGCATCAAGGATATATCAAGACATAATAATCCAATCTTTCATGGCTGCTCTGACTCTCATAAGAGCAGAAATATCATGTGGGCTTAATCTCTCCAGTTTTTTAATCCAACTTTAATGAACACATTCTGAAAAAGTTCCTAATTATTTAAATGTTTACAAAAATTTGTACCTAATTTGAACAACTGAAGAGACACCTCTTTGCATTAGACAAGTCAACAATTTCTAAAAGATGGATATGTCAATATCAGACTATATGGCTTGCATAGGCACTGAAAAAGGAAGTGTGTTATATTAAAAAATGTGGTCTCTATGCTGGGAGATATTCTGATTCTTATAGAGTTGAAGTAGCAGATACAGTTCTTTTTTCCAATTGTCTGGGATAAAAAGAAGTGAACAATATTTATAGTAGAGCCTTTAACCCATGAGCAATATCTCTGTAGTAGCCAAGTTCAAGAATATTTTTGTCGTGTTATTAGTAAAACCACATTCTAGGAAGAAATTGAATGGATAGACTCATTAGGGTCTATGACTTTTCTGAGGGTAGTCAGGAGCCGAACTATTTATAAAAGCAATGGAACCACAAAGATACACTTTTAAGGACTGCTTGGAACTAACATTGTTCATGCAACCTTCCTGTGTATGCACCTGATGCCACGGGCAGGGTCTCTGAAGGAACTCTGCCGGATTGTGCTACCAGCATGACTACAGAAGATTTAGAAAAGAGGTAAACAATAAGATTAAAAAATAGTAAGTGTTTCAAACTTATTCAGCATAGTCAGATCCAAAACTGACTACCAAAAGTTTCAGAAAACTTTCATGGTTAATGGCAGGTAAAGAAAACGGATAAAACTTTTTGCAATTTTGTGATGTGTTAGATGATGTGCATATGGGTAAATAACACTCATTATATGTAAGTAGTGCTGAGTTTCAAGTGATCTAATACAATTCAAGAAAGTGATCTTGGAGTCATAATTTTTTTGGTAACACTAACTCAATAGCTATTAGGAGGGGAGACTGTTAGAAAATAGTTGGAAGGGAACAGAGAACAAAACAGGAAACATCACTACCAAATAAATCTACATTTTGATTGCTGTTAGGGTCACCCACTTTAAAAAGGGTATCACAGAATCAGAGAAGAAAGGTATGATAAAGGTAATGAATTACTTCCCTATGACAACAAATTATGTAGACTGGCACTCTTATTCCTGAAGCATAATACTGAGCTTGATAGAGCTCTGCTCTGATTCCATGTGGCAATCCTTATGTGTGAAACTACTGAAGTCCTGACTGTTTGAAATTAGTTCAAAATTTGTGTCTCATCATTTATTGAAAGCAGCTAAATTAGGCATATAAGCATAGTTAGAAAAGAATCTAACAGTCATCATTCTAATTAAGAAGTTGCTTAAATAAACCTGCAGATAATTTTGAAGAAAAGGATTTTGCCTTGAAAGAAAATTATATATGCAACACTGCCATGTTTGTAACATGAAAGCTGCAGTTTTAAATAATCTCTTGAAACTGTCTGCTCTGCCCATCAAACCTAGACAAAATGAAAATGATTTGTCCTGCTTTTTTACTTAGACACCTGGACCACCAATGTACTCTGGGCAGAGCAGACCAATAACAGAGGAAGTGCTGCTAAAATATTAAAATGATGTCTTATATCCTCCATATATGCATTTCAGGTGCAATTGAAAATACCTTAATTTCATGGGTGATTACTTTTTCCTGGCAGCAAGTCTTATAATTCATTAAATATAAGAATGTAGCCTGATTGCTCATGCAACATGCTGCCAACCCACAAATTATAAAAGATTTTCTTTTTAGTGATTTGGTATTCAAGTTCTTTGACAGGCACTAAAAAAAAAAAAAAAGTAAGAGAAAAAGCAGAAAAAGAGCTTTAGTTAGACACTAACAGAAAAATTAAAAGGAAAGAGCATTTGAGTGCAAAACAAACAGATGAAACTGCAGTTGAAACCTAATCAGGCTCTTTAAAGGTTTCTAGATTGCAATTTTCTAATTGTAGCCCCCATGCTTTCAGGGTCCCAAGTGGACCAACAGGCTCTAATTGCCTATACCCATCCTTCTCTGTAAACCTCCTCTGTACTCCCGTATTTCCAGCTCCACCTTGGGCTTTAGCCACCTATGTTTAAGGTGTGCTCTGACATGGTTCAGCTGTGCAACCTTGGGTTATGCTCAAGTGAAAACATCTAAGTTGTGAGAAAGAGCTGTGAGAAGCCTCATCTAGGTCTTCCATATATGTGCCATCAGCCCCATTGGCTTGAGGGTGGTGGTTCAGCTCAGGCCCTTGCCCTGAGTCCTGGCCTGAGTTATATTTTTGGTATGCTCTGTTCAGCCTTTTACCTTACTGACCCTGACTGTACTTCCTGGCTTGACCTTAGACTCCTGGCTGACCCCCAGACCCCTATCCTTATTCCAGCCCTGCTCTCCTGGTCAGGTACCGTGGGACTATGCCCCTGGTTGAGTCCCTGCTCTGCTGGCCTCCCTTTGCTCTCTGCTCCCATCTCTTGCAGGCAGTTTAGTCCCACTGGTCCCCCTAGCTTTCATCCAAATATGTTCTGATACAGTTTCTGCTTTTGTTATTGACTAAACATTGCACACATTGTAAAAACAAGAGTAAAATCTGAAAGGAAGCTAATTGATTGATTTTTCTGGGCAACAATCATAATTTAGAAATGAGGTATACAATCTTTTTGTTTTCAATGCCTGGATGCATTATCAAGTGAATATGCTTGAAGTCTGACAGGAAGAATACTATATTGTCACTGAATTAAATAAACACAATGCAAAGACTTGTGGCTCTTCAAGTAATTGTGCAGCAAAAGGATGACCCATAAACATTTGCTTCAGAGAAAGAAGAAAAGAAGGAAGGAAGGAAGGAAAGAGAAAGAGGGAAACAAAGAAAGGAAGGAGGGGAAGAATGAGGGGAGGGGAAGGAGAGAGAGAGCAGAAGACTAAAAGAAAGAACAAAGGAAAGAGCAGAAGAAATTAAAAAGGGCTGAAAGAAGGAGAGAGAGAAAGAGAGAAAGAAGATTCTGCTCTAGACTGTAGACTTCTAATGTAGGAGTTTAAACCTCTAGATATGATAGGTGTCTATACTTACATATCTATCTATCTATCTATCTATTATAGGACAAGACTGAGTTGCCTGAACATATATGTTGATTCAAAATATCTCAGGTTATCAAAGATATCTGTGTGCTCAGCAAAGTAACACAAGACATACAGAATACTGGCACCTTTTTGGACCTTCAGCTAGACGATATTAGGGAGTCCCTAGAGCATCACAAATGGTAATGAATGCCTAAGTGTAAGCAACTAAATCAAGTCCCAGGTCAATACAGTCAGTGGAGTCTAGGCTGTTCATCTCACCCTAAAACACTTAGGACTTGACTCAGTTGCTGAAACATAGTTCCTTTGTTCCGCTTGATATACTTGATGATGTTCCTAAGTAACCAGATGGGGAATATGATACATGAACTGTGGAAACCTATGCCCTTCTACAGCAATAACTGGAGACCAGGCAAGATAGTCTAAGAAATATCAGATCACACTCTGTGAATAGGGTCATGAAACAGAACCAAGACCAGTATGATTATAAGCCAAGAAAACAGGACAAAAAGGACACAAATGAGAGCAGCTGTTTTAAAAGCGACTAAAATGTTGTCTGTCTTCTCCCTTCAACTCCGTAAATACAATAATTCCTTTAATCACTTAAAATTTGATACAACTATTTAAATGGCAGGTTCAGGTTAATTATATAAATGGTCCCACTGTAATCAACTCAAGCTTTATTATTTCTGCATGTCCATAAAAAAACCAGAACAAAACTTCACTTCAATATTTCAGAGGATTAAATGGATGATTTTTAGTGGTTTTCCAGAATCTCCACTTCAAATAATATGTCTGCCTAGTTATCCATAAACACTAGTAGACGTGTCCATATGTTATAAGTAGAACATTATCAGTGTATATGTGCTGTACAACTATCATCTTGGAAGGGACAGATTTGCAATGAATGTTCTGCACTGTCCAGACCACATCAGCATAGAGCTTTTACAGTAGAGCTATCTTGTCCTAGACATCTGAGATGTGTACTGCATCACTGACTTTCACATAAGCAATTGACATGTCCGGGTTTTATAAATAGCCAGAAATTCTATCAGTTTTATATAATGAGCAAATCAGGACTGCTTATCGTATGTCTAGAAACCTTGGACAAAGGTGCAGTGTCATCAAATTTTACCTTTATCTAATTTCTGGACATAAAATTGGATATTTAAAGGAAACTCTAAGTCACATGAATCTTGAATTTGAACTTCCTTCAGTCTTTTCCAAGTTGAATCTGGTGTGAGGAACTTTTAAAATCCCGGTGCACACAGTAAAGAAGGATATCACTGGGATCCTGATGTCACTAATTGCTCTTTTTCCAGTTTTACGTGTTTGTTTTTTTTTTTTTCTCAGAGGCCTTTATCTTCCTTTATCCTCCTGCCTTCTCAATAATAATCTCCTGTTCTTCAGACACAAATCACTTTCCTCTACCACCGCTGCTCCCCTGAATACATTTTCTTTCCAGAAAGCACTTGTATGTATCACTATAGCTTTTTTGAAAATATTTTCATCACCCTACAGATTATTTATAATATTTCAATTTTGTTGGCAAATATAATGTGTTCTCCCCTTCCCACATCTTTACCCAAACAGCTACAGGCTGTAATGCCATATAATAGTCACCCATGGGTTTCTTTGAAAAGTTTACTTGACTCTGTCAGTGTTTGAGTGAAGTTTATATTCAACAGATGCTGTCCATTTCTTTGGGTCTCTCAGGCTATGTGAGAACAAGTGCACTAAAATTCTCTTTCCTCTTTGTGATCCATTTGTCACATTAGCATTTTGCCCAGAAGGAATGTTGGAACAAGGCATGACCCTTTCCTGAATAGTTGAGGTAAGTCAGAGGCATTCAGAGCCACATGTGTTCCCAGTTCTTTCTTATCCTTCTCCTCACAATGAAAAAAAAAAGAAGTATGACATTTCTGATTATAAAATATACTCTCTTTGAAACAGAATTTAATTTACAGGAATCCCTTTTATTCTACTGTTTGAAACTGAAATCAATACCTTTACCCTGGAGATCTACAAGACCTGCCATATTTCAGAGCATATCAAGAAAACTGGTTGCTAATAGAGATTCAAGTCTCGTCTACGCTGTCAGACTCTTTGGGAAACTTATTAGTCTGGCCTGGAGCTTCACTACCATGATGATGAAGTTTCCAGAACGGACTTGGCTTTCCTCCAAGTAATGTAGAGGAGACACAAAGCTGTCTGCATCTGATCATGCAGACAGATCTTCCTTTAGATAGAAGGGGTTTCTTAAAATTATTTTCTACAGAACTGGCTCAAAGTTATTAAAAAAAATAAAAAAAAAGAAGTCTGGCTCTGACAAAAATTATTTGATTTACAAGAGCATTTGAAATAGCAGAGAGGTAAAGAATAAAAAATTTAAAAACATGACCACATATATGTTGTTGAAATACTATATATGCTCTTATATAGTAGTATATATATAAGTATATATACATAGTACTCTTACATAGTATATCTACTGCGTGTGTATATATATACTACTCCTGATCCATATTGAGTAGTCTATGTGATCCTGTAGAAATGTGCATTGTTGCTTCTGAGATAGGCTGTTACACCTATCGCCTACATGCATTTATTAGACATTTATTTCTTTGCATTCTTATTCCTCTCCAGTTTTGGATTATGCTTTTTTTTTACATTTTCTGCTACAGAAAAGTCCTGTGCTAAGTTTATTTTTATTTGTTCTATCCTTACCCATTTTCAATATTTCCTTGTAAATAATTACAGTAATCCACAATAAGCAAAGTTTGCATCTGGTTAAATACTGGTCAATTGAAAGTAACTAGTTCTAGGAAAAGAAAAAATTGCTTCTCTTTTTCTCTTATGTCAAAATATTTTTAGTTTTAAAGTTTTCAAAAACTCTTGAGTAGAAAAAAAAATAGTCTACTGTTTTCTTTCCTGCAAAAACACTTAAGTTTAATGAATCAACATTTTTCAATGAAAGTATCATGTATGTTTGTTTTTTGCTGTAGAATCAGAAACAGAGAAAAACACTTGTCAAATTCTTCCAAGGATGTCTTCATGCATAACTGATGTGAAGAATCATATGCCCTTTCTTCCAGGGTGGCAGAGCCTGGGGGATAGAGTGTTTTTCTGCCACCTTTTGTTGAAGATGTCCTGTTGCTTAATGGTACATGATGTCTATATTTAGACATACGGATGCTGCCTTATGGCCTGCTGAACACCAGCTGAATGTCATTGCCACTTACCAGTTGGGCAAGCCAATGGAGAGAATCCTTTTAGTACACTTAGTATTGGTAGACAAGGAAATCCCTACAATGACAGCAAACAGCTATTCCCTCTTACCGTGACCCTTTAAGGCACGAATCACTCATCACTATGGTGTTTACTGTTAAGAAGTAGAGAATAAACTAACTCAAAGTTTACAGAAAATAAACAAAACTCTTGCTATCATAGATTTGATCATATCTTACTTGTCTCCCTGATTAGTGAGGTTATGCTGCTGAACCTCAATATTGTGTTTTGCCTTGACAGTATTAGGTCACCACCTTGTTTTCCTTGTTCTGTTCCCTTTGCTGACCTAAATCATCAGTCACTCTTCAGAAGATTTGAGGTATGTTTTACATCAGTGTGGTAGGTTGATCTTGGCTAGCTGCCAGGCCCCCATCCAGCCACCCTCTCACTCCCCCTCCTTCATGGGACAGGGGGAAAATATAGGATGGAAAAGCTTGTGAGTCAAGATAAAGACCGGGAGATCACTTACCAATTATCATCACAGGCAAAACAGACTGGACTCAGGGAAAATTAATTTAATTTATTGCCAATTAAAATCAAATTGGATGGTGAGGCACAAAGATAAAAACTAACACACCTTCCCCTCTGTTTTTCCCAGGCTCCACTTCACTCCTTCATTTCCAACTCCTCTACTCTATTCCACCCTCCCCAAGCAGTGTACGAGGGTGGGTGAATGAAGGGGCTGAGGTCAGTTCATAATAGCTCCTCTCTGCCGCTCCTTCCTGCTCACACTTTTCCCCTCCAGCATGGGTCATTCCCATGGGCTGTAGTCCTTCAGGATAAACCTGCTCCAGCATGGGGTCCTCCACAGGCTGCAGTGTGGATATCTGCTCTGCCATGGTCCTCTCCATAGGCTGCATAGAAATACCTGCTTCACCATGGTATCTCCATGGGCTGCAAGGGAATATCTGCTCAGGTGCTTGGAGCACCTCCTCCCCCTCCTTATTCTCCGACCCTGGTGTCTGTGGGATTTTTTCTCACACATATTTTTACCCACTCCTCTCTCCCCCACACTGCTGCTCAGCATTTTTACCCTTTCATAACTATGTTTTTCACAGAGGCACCACCTGCTTTGCTGATTGACTTGGCTTTGGCCAGTGTTGGGTCTGTTGCCGAGCTGGCTGGAACCATCTGTGTCCTGCTCCAGGCAACATCTGGCCTCTTCTCACAGAGGCCGCCCCTGCAACATAACTCCCTGCCCCACAAAACCTTGCCATGTACACCCAATACTGTCAGGAACTTTACTGCATCTGCTACAGCCAGTTGACCCTCACTTCACATCCCTTCCTATCCGTAGTGGTCTTCAAACTTCCTCCATCTAGTTTACATCAGCACCGAGCTGCGCTAAATGTGAGTAATGTATTCTTTGTTACAATGTCAGCTTTTTCTCAACTTCTTGCTTGCCATCTTAGCTGTACATCCAGGCTTTAGGACCTACCATACCACCTGCACAACAGTACCTCCCACTGATTCAATAAAGTGTGATTGTTCTTTGTGATGAGTTGAAAAATTTACATTTCAGAGAACAAATTTCCTTCTCATCATGGTCATTAGCTGCTTTTTCATCATGTACCTATTAATATCAAATCTAACCCCAGATGGCAAATATTCAAGTTATTATTAATTTATTTCCAACACCCCCCAGAGTGTTGGCGTTATTTTAGCACTTCCATTATATGAGTAACCTACTTCTGTGTAAAGCCAAGAAAAGCAAATTCTGTTTTTAATTTCTCTTACACTTTCCCCAGAATAGAATTTTTAGTAGAAAATTTTAGGAAAAAAAAAAGTTATTGTATTTCATGGTTTTAGACTAAATGGTTTGAAAGATTTCTCTTTAGAATTGAAATGTAACAATGGCAAATTTTTTACCCTTTGAGAGTCCCAATTTGAGGTCTTCCAGCTTGTTCAGGATAAGATGTATGTCCCATCAGTGTATTTAAAACACTAGCATTAAAGTATTTGGGAACTGACAGAGCAAACTTGTCACTTTTAGATTCTTATTGTATTAATTTGCTTTCCTGATCATATCTTCAGGATTATATTTCTACAGTAATTCTCAAAAATGTTATTTCTTACATGTAAAAAAAAGATATGGCTTTTAAAACTGGAAGACTCAGCTCAGATGTGTTTCCTTCTCCAGTCGATGTGCTCTTTAAAAGTTATTTTGGAAATAACAAGAAAAGAATTCATTAGTGTAGAGTATATATTTTATTTCTAAATTCCAAGCAAAGATTACGCACAAAAGGAAGCATCTGTTTTACAATGCATTACTCCCTGTAGAGAAAAAAATCACAGAAAAACAGCAGTGCTCAGTGTTTGCCACTGAAGAGTCTTTTCCCCCTTAATTTTTTTTTATATATTATCACTTAAAACTTAAAGTTTAAACTCAGAAGTTGTATTTTACCTTTCTTTGGATTTATTTGCCTTTTTTACTTCATAGCAATGCAAATTTCTATGTCGAGTCTAATTCTAGTGATATATCAAAGCTATGAATTACCCTATTATCAGATTTTTTTAATCCCAGCTAATGACTGTAATTTCCCAAGGAAGGATAACAGCTTAGATTCTTTATATTAGGTAATATAACAAACACTAGAAAAGAAATGATGATGCTTCATTAATTTTGTGTGACTGATTACACTGAGCTATATGTTCTTCAGAAAATATGCATCTATGGTTTCAAATTATTCTGTGTTTTTACTATCCCCACAAACTACTAACACAAAATCTGTTGTTCTGAAAGGTTTCTTCTTAACAGCATCTCTTTTTTTTCCTCCAGAAATAATGCCTGCTACATACTGAAGTTTGTTAAATTAAGTGGTACAAATCAGTATAAGAAACTGCAACTTGCTCAAAATGCTTAAACTATGTATTATTCACTTAATCTTAAATTTCTTCTTAACAGAAAATGCTAAGTATAAAATATGTCTAAATTTAGGTATTCTGTACAAAGAAAATGGAAATGAGGTATGGAGACAAGTGTTTAAATTTAACTTATCTTTGTACTTACTGTAACTTCATTTCCAAAGATCTTAAAGGAACAGGAAGTTAAGAATATTAAATAATAGCATTTTTAAGTGCAAATAGATGTACATTGGATGGTATAAAAATATTTCATTGAATCATAGAATCATAGAATACCAGGTTGGAAGGGACCTCAAGGATCATCTGGTCCAACCTTTCTTGGCAAAAGCACAGTCTAGACAAGATGGCCCAGCACACTGTCCAGCTGAATCTTAAAAATATTCAATGTTGGGGGATCCACCACTTCCCTGGGGACATTATTGCAATGGCTCATTGTTCTCATTATGAAAAATTTTCCTCTTGTGTCCAACTGGAATCTCCCCATGAGTAACTTGCACCCACTACCCCTCATCTTATCCATGTGACTCCTTGTAAAAAGGGAGTCTCCATCTTCTTTGTAGCCACCCTTTAAACACTGGAACATGGTGATAAGGTCTGCCCTAAGCCTTCTTTTCTCAAGGCTGAACAAACCCAGTTCCCTCAACCTTTCCTCATATGGCAGGCTTCCCAGACCTTTGATCATCTTGGTAGCCCTTCACTGGACCCTCTCCAGACTGTCCACATCTTTATTGTATAATAGGGACCAGAACTGCACACAGTACTCCAGGTGTGGCCTGACAAGCGCTGAGTAGAGTGGGATAATGACTTCTTTATCTCTGCTGGTGATGCCCTTGTTTATGCAACCCAGCATCCTCTTGGCTTGCTTTGCCGCAGCAGCACACTGTTCACTCATACCGAGCTTGTTGTCCACCAGGACCCCCAGGTCCCTTTCCACAGAACTGCTCTCCAGCCAGGTAGATCCCAGCCTGCTCTGCATTCCTGGTTATGTTTTCACAGGTGCAAGACCTTATATTTGTCTTTGTTGAACTTCATAAGGTTCTTGTTAGCCCACTCTTCCAGCCTATCCAGGTCTTCCTGCAGGGTTGTTCTCCCTTCCGAAGCGTCCACTTACCCACTCAGTTTGGTATCATTGGCAAACTTCATCAGGGTACACTTGATCCAATCATCCAGATCACTTATGAAGATATTAAACAGTGTTGGGCCCAATATCAATCCCTGGGGGACCCCACTTGTGACAGGTTGCCAGTTTGAAAAGGAGCTATTTACCACCACCCTCTGGGTGTGGCCTGTCAGCCAGTTCCTTACCCACCACACAGACCAGTTGGCCGTAACGCATCAGTTTCTCTAGAGGGAGGCTGTGGAAACCATATTAAAAGCCTTGGAGAAATCCAGGTAGACAATGTCCACCACTCACCCCACATCAGTTGAGCAGGTTACTTTGTCATAGAAGGTAATCAGGTTTGTCAAGCATGATTTGCCCTTGGTGAATCCGTGCTGGCTTCTCCCAGTCACATGCCTCATTTGACTTGTGAATAGCCCCCAGGAGGATTCGTTCCTTAACTTTCCCAGGGACTGAAGTAAGATTGAGGGGCCTATAATTTCCTGGATCCTCCTTTAACCCCTTCTTGTAGATGGGGGTGACATTAGCCTTCTTCCAGTCTTCTGGGATGTCCCCCAATCTCCATGACTTCTCAAAGATTATGGAGAATGGCTTCATAATGACGTCAGCTAGCTCTCTTAACACCCTTGGGTGGACATCGTCAGGGCCCATCGATTTGTAGGGATCAAGCTCCTGTAATAGTTCGTATACCAACTCTTTCTTCACTGACAGTGGGTCTGTGTTTGCATCAACCTGCATTTTTGTTCCCAAGGCCTGGGACCCAACAGTGCTGGCAAAGACAGAGGGGAAGAAAGTATTGAGAACCTCTGCCTTTTCAGCGTTGTTGGTGACTAATTCACCTCTCCTGTTTAACAGCAGACCAATATTTTCCTTCTGTTTCTGCTTGTTGTTTATGTACCTGAAGAACCCTTTCTTGTAGTTTTTGACATCTCTGGCCAATTTCAACTCAAGCTGAGCTTTTCCTTTTCTAACTGTGTCTCTGCATGCCCTGGCAATGCCCTTGTAGTTCTCAATGGGTATTCATCTGCTTTTCCATCTCTGGTACGCTTCTCTTTTGGTTTTGAGCAAACTCAGAAGCTCGCAGTTAAGCCAAGGGAGTTTCTTGCTCCACCTACTTCCCTTACCTTTAAAGGGAATGGATTGTTTTTTTTGTTTCCAGGAAAGCATTCTTCAAAAACTCCCAGCACTCTCTAGCTCCTTTATCCTCTATGGAAACTTCCCACGGAATCCCTCCCAATTGAGCTCTGAGTGAGTTTGCTCTTCTAAAGTCTAAAACCTTTGTCTTAGTACTAACCTTCAGCGTGCTCAGCAAGATCCCAAACTCCACAATATTGTGATCATTGCAGCCAAGGCTATCACTAACCAAGATATTATAAAGCAGGTTTTCTTGGTTTGTGAGTAGCAAGTCCAGCAGTGCCTCATTCCTGGTTGGTACATCTGACATTTGTATGAGGAAGCAGTCCTCTACGCATTCCAGAAACTTGATGGATGACATGTGAGTTGCTGTATTGTTCTTCCAGCAAATGTATGGGTGGTTGAAGTCACCCATAAGAACCAGGTTCTGTTGACCTGAAGCTTGCTTAAGTGACCCAAATATTGCTTCATTGGCCTTATCTTCTTGGTTTCAGTAGCAGACACCTACTGTAAGATCCCCCTTGGACATGATCCCTCTGATCTTGACACAGAGGCATTCGATAGGGCTTCCACAATAGCCGTAGCTGTCTTCTATACAGTCAAGGTTCTCCTTATCATAGAGGGCGACGACTCCTCCTCTTCTTGCCAGCCTGTCTTTACAAAACAGCCTATAGCCATCCATCATGATTCTTCAGTCATGTGAGTTGTCCCACTGTGTTTCAGTTATTCCTACGTTATCATAACTTGCTGACTGGGCGCAGAGCTCCAGTTCCTCCTGTTTGTTCCCCGGGCTGTATACATTGGTATACACACACTTGAGGTGGTTGGTCTTCTGGTTCTCATCTTGGGAGGCAGCTAAGGAACATCTGTTGCTGCTCTGGTTGGCCTGGCTTATTCCCCAGTTTGTTGCAATGGCGTGAGCATTGCCACTTCGGACCCCACTCCCCGAGTCCTTTCGTTTAAAGCCCGCCTCACCAAGTTGGCTGGCCTGCTGCCAAAAATTCTTCCTATTCTAGACAGGTGGATCCCATCCCTCCCTAACAAGTTATAGTCATCAAAGTATGTCCTGTTGTCATAAAGCCAAAACCCTCACGAAGGCACCAGCCATGAAGCCAGAAGTTGATTTGCATTATACCTTTATTTCTGGCTGCACCCTTTCCTCTAATGGGTAAAATGGAAGAAAAGATAACTTGGGCACCAATACTTTTTGCTTGAACACCCAGGGCTTTGTAGCCTTCCTTGATTCTGCCCAGGTTCCGGCTGGCAGTGTCATTCGTGCCCACATGAAAGAGTAGCAATGGATAGTAGTCTGTGCTCTTGACAAGTTGTGGCACCTTCTTGGCAACATCTTGGACCTTAGCTCCCAGAAGGCAGCATACCTCTCATGACTCCCTGCCAGGCCGGCAGACGGGTGCCTCAGTGCCGCTTGACCGTCACCCACCACGAGCACTTGTTGTTTCTTTTTGTGGTATCCACTGTGTGCTGCTGGTACAGTTTCTCCTTGCAGACCTTGCTCGTGGGTGTCTATAGCTGCTAAAGCTTCATATCTGGTTTTGGTTGTAATGCTGGATGGTGGGGACTGAAGCAGAGTCCTACTTTTGTGGGTCACTAAGGTCCAAGGTGCCTCATTCTCTGTGGTGTCCACCACAGGATCATGGTTCTGAAACCACTTATTTATCTCCGTCTCAGCCCTCTAATACTGCACAGTGTTTTAACTGTTTCCTGCAACTCAGCCACCTGATGCAACAGATCATCAACCTGGGCACATCTTTTGCGGTACTTACCTTTTCTCCAGGAGAAGGGTCTGGGCATTTGTTGCAACCTACTGTCTGTACTGAAGTCTCCTTCCTTACCAGTTCTGTCTGGGTGGAAGTGTCAGACATCTCAGGGGCTTTCTCTGTAGAAACACTGGTTTTAACTCTGAGGTGAGTGCTCAAAATCCTGGCAGAGGCCTAGAGCACTTTCCTGGGCTGTAGGCCTACAAGAAGGGTACACAATCCTCCTCACACGGCCTTCTGTGCGAACAGTTTGGAATATTCAGTTTGGAATATCCCTTCAGAGACTTTTGTCAATTGAGTGGATTAGCGGACTATATCACAGCTGAGTGGATCAACTGGTGGTGTAATTGTTTCTCCCTAAGTCAGCCACACCAACATGGGGGGAGTGAATACGCAGCTCAGCCCAACATAAACTAAACAACTAACAAAATAATTTTGGAGAGAGCAATGGGCTTGAACTGGCTTCAATCCACATCTTCCTTCCTGGTGACTGGAGACACCCAGTGTCATAGAATCATAGAATCATTTAGTTTGGAAAAGACCTTTAAGATCATCAAGTCCAACCACAAACCTAACACTGCTAAGTCAACCACTAAACTACATCCTTAAGCACCACATCTACATGTCTTTTAAATACCTCTAGGGATGGTGACTCAACTACTTCCCTGGGCAGCCTGTTCCAATTCTTGATAACCCTTTCAGTGAAGAAATTTTTCCTAATACCCAATCTAAACCTTTCCTGACACAACTTGAGGCCATTTCCTCTCGTCCTATCGCTTGTTACTTGGGAGAAGAGACCGACACCTACCTTGCTACAACCTCCTTTCAGGTAGTTGTAGAGAGCGATAAGGCCTCCCTTCAGCTTAGTGAGCATATTATAGAGACATTGATATTGTGATTGAGCTGTGTATTGCAATTGCTGTATTTTGCTATGTGCCACTTTTGCATTTGTATAATGTTTTCAGTATAATTTGTATCACTCTGCTAAATCAGAAATCTCATGTAACATTAGCTATCTCCAAGTAAGTAAATTTGATACTAAGCATTACACCCTCCACGTGTGCCATATCTAAAAGACCCTGGTCAGAGACTATTGGACTCTGACACTTAACCACCTCCTCTCAGTAATCTTTCCTTTTAATTCTTGGTGGCTGCCCACCCTAAGTTCTTGCTCTTTTAATATCTGTCATTTTTGTATAAACTACAGTGATTCCATTGTTTGGCATGTAGATAAAGAGTAAAATAATAGGTGTCTAATCTTCTCATGCAAGCAGCTCACCTGAAAACCATGAATATGTGAAGCATTCCTTATATACAACATTGATTCTTCTCTGCCCTATAAACGAGTATATGCACAAGCCATGAAGCTCAGTTTCTAGTTTATGCTTGACAGAAGCTCCACAATGCTTGACTAGGTGGATCAAAGTCATCTTTCAGAATTGGTTGCCATATGCTTTAGCAAAATATATTATTTGGTATTAAATTTTTTTTGTTGTTGTTCAATTTATTTGGGACCATTATAGGAAATAGACAGAAATCTGAAATTTCATGTAGTATAGAGTCTCTGGTATGATATATGGAAGTATATGGTATTATTAATGTACACATTCACAGCAAGTGTGTGTGTGTGTTTATATATGCATATAACTTTGTCAGGGATAATCAATTGAAATTCTCCATTCCTAATGTAAATATCACTAGCTCAGATAATACAGTTCATATTGAATATTTATAAACCAGTTTTGTCTGTGACAGAGCTTCAGTGTGAGGATAAACACAGCACAAACTTGCACTAGACACAAATAAGGCAAAATAATTCAACCTGGGAATGACAGAGTCAAAATACCTTAAAATACAAATATACATTCTTTTACTACATTAACAATTACCCCTACATTTTTAAGTTCCTTTAAGCGGGGATTGGTGAAGCTGCTCTACAATAAGATACCTCATCAGTGTTCAGATAATCCTCTCTAAATCTTAGTAAAGATTTTGTTCAGATAAATGCTCAAGAGAGGAAAAACAAACAAAAAAACCCCAAAACCCCTTATGTGTACATTCACTCTTTGCTTTTGTTATATCCATCACCGTAAGACTTGAGTACTATGTTAGAGATGTCTTTTAGTCACTACCTTCCTTTCTCTTCTCAGCAGTGCTACTAGACACTGCAAAGAAGTACTCCAACACCCTTTTAAGGGGCTGGCAGCCATTCTGATTGGCCCTTATAAAGGGATAGTATAACAGGATAACTCCTCCTCTCTTAAGCTGTTTGATATTGTCTCTCTCTGGTCATCTGGAAGCAGACTGACAGCTGGTTAGACAAGGAAAGATCTAAAGCAACTAAAAAATGTTGGAGAAGAGAAAAAATGCTAGATCAAATGTACTTCTGATAATTTTTAGCTGATGTAAAAAAAAAAAAATACTCTTCCCAAGGTGCTCTTTTCCTTTAAAACAAACTAACAAAATAATAAAATTTAAAAAAAATAAACAAAAATCAGATTCACACATCACCACTTCTAGAAATATGTCTCTATTCAATTATAGAAATAGACATTATGTGACAGGGAATGAATGCAGGGACTATTTTGAATACTGCACTGTCATGGGATCAGAGGAGATGAGTATAATGTTCTCTTCTAAGTATGGCTTCAGTTTGAGTAGTGCCTGATAGCTATAGACACCTTACTATTACCAGCTGTAATGTCTACTATGATGGACACTTGTGCTGTAAACATAGTGTAAAAAAGTGCTGTAACACAGTGTAATAGAGACAATATAGACTTATTTTGTTTCTAAGCATAAGGCACACTTTGCTTGGATAGTACTGGAATTCCCTTTCGCAAGTCAATTGAAAAATGGTTCATGGCAAGGAAAGAAAAACTGGCCAAGTTGTTTTATCTCTTTGCCTACATCTGCTTGAGGCTGCCGACTTCTGCTTGAGGCTGCCGACTTATATTCAGAAATTTATATTGTGCCTCACCTTTTACTAAAAACAAATGCAGCAAGAATACATACTCTGAAAAAACTCAGATGTCTGAATGGGTCTGCAACAAATATCCACACTTTGTTTTTTGTGCTGCATACCACAGAGGCTGCTTGCTTTGTCCCACATGAATCACCTACAATATTTTAGTGGTTCAGCTGTAATTGGTCTCAGGTTACGGTGGACATCATTCAGCTTTGAGTCACTAGAGAAACTATATTTGTGAGTACTTGTGCCAAACAGGATTTCTATTGCAGTTCTTTCCCCTCTTAGTGACTAGAGGAAGTAAAAAATTCTTTTTACTGTAAGGTTTCTGGCCTTGAGATTTAACCTACCATGAGAGAGAAACGTATGCATGAAACTTCTGGTGCAATGCATTCTTTGAATATATATTGTTTATTTCATTACTTGTTTTTCTGATTAAAAATGTTTTTTTAGTCACAGATGAAAAACATCTTTCTGAACAACTGACAGAATATAACTGAACACAGAGATCTCCATTTTATGTTTTTTAAGAAAGAATGCTCTTTGTATGTTTAGCTCCTATTAATGTTTCATGAACACATCACACCACAAATTAATAAATGTATTGGTATTTTTGCAATTAAATATTAATTATAAGAACATTTATAGGCTGTAAAAAGATAAAATGTAAATGTTGTTGCTATTTAGTTCTTCTAAATTACACAAGCAATACAAAAGTAATTGAACTGCTATTGACTGTAATGTATACTAAAGCATTTTATTGGTGTTTAGCAAGATAATTAAAGAAAGTAAATTAGATATTAACGAAGTTATTAAAAGCCAGTATTTACAGACTGATACCATATCTATTTACTTAAAATTAGTAATACCAATGTTAATTAAAAGTTTAATTAGCAGAAATAATATGTACATGTGGGTCACTGAGCAGAATCACCAGGCTGAGAAAATGAACAGTGTGATTCTCAATAGAAGACTCTCTTGTCTGGGATTTCTATTACGTATTCTTAAATTTTAAGGTTCTAAAACTACCAGAACTGTGAGTCCTAACTGACATTTTTACTAGCAAACCTTTTTAAGCCAAAGTAGCCATAGTTACAAATGTCTTAGTTCTAGGCTATAACAAGCAGAAGTCTGGCTATCCCTTTGTGTATTATGTACACCTGACTGAAGCACAAGCAATTGTATGTATTCAAAAGTTCCAACTGGCTTTAGCTGAGAATATTGAAAAATGGGTAAAAGGTAAAAGATCTATTCACCCACTATGATTTTTAACATAATTTTTAAAAAAGAAACAAAGTAGAACAAATAAATATTTGTGCATTCCTAATATTTACACCAGTGAGAACCAGTTACAACCTTCAGAATAGCTTTGCATACATAGATTATTTCTAAACATTAGCTTGCTTACTGGTACTTACATGATGTGCCACTAGAAAAAAAAGGTTCCACTCAGATTTTGTGAGTGGAATCCCTCTCACATTCTACAAACTTCATTTGCTTCTGTTGCAATGTCTTCTCTTCTCCTCTACTGCACCTTATTGCATTGTTCCCTTGTCTGTCTTTGTCTTCACTAATTAATCACTTATGCCGCATTTAGGGAAAAGGGTTTCCTGTTATTGTTTGTTTGAAAAGTACTTAGCAGAAGAAATTTTGCATTGTTAGTATGCTCTAAGGCATGACCCAAGTAAATATGATCAGGGGTAATAAAGCATTATCTGTATAAGACTTGGCATTTTACTCAACTCTTCCAAAGCAAATTAATCCATAATAAGAACTTTGGTTCATCATGGCGTTTCCAAGATCTAGAATTCTCTTCCTAGTTACCAGTATTACCAACATTCTTACCTCTAAATTGGAGATAGATGGGTTTGGTGGATGGACTATTAAATGGGTGAGTGGCCATGTCCGAAGAGTTACAGTCAACGGCTCAATGTCCAAGTAGAAACCAGTAATCAGTGGTGTCCCTCAAGGGTCTGCATTGGGACTGGTACTGTTCAGTATCTTCATCAATGACATAAACAGTGGGATTGAGTGCACCCTCAACAAGTTTGGGGATAACATCCAGCTGACTGGTACACTTGATTGACTTGAGGGAAGGGATACCATCCAGAGGGACCAGAGGGACAGGTTTGAGGAGTGGGCCTATGCAAACCTCATGAAGTTCAAGAAGGCCAAGTACAAGGTCCTGCACCTGGGTCGGGGCAACCCCCAGTATCAATACAGGCTGGGGGATGAAGGGATTGAGAGCAGTCCTGCAGAGAAGGACTTGGGGATACTAGTGGATGAAAAATTGGACATGATCCATCCATGTGTGCTTGCAACCCAGAAGGCCAATTGTATGCTCGGCTGCATAACAAGAAACATGGTCAGCAGGTTGAGGGAGGTGATTCTTCCCCTCTACCACACTCCACCTGGAGTACTGCATCCAGCTTTGGGGTCCCCCATACAAGAAAGACACGGACCTGTTGGAGCAGGTCCAGAGGAGGGCCACCAAAATGATCAGAGGGATGGAACACCTCTCCTATGAGGAAAGGCTGAGAGAGATGGGGTTGTTCAGCCTGGAGGAGAGAAAGCTCTAGGGACACCTTATTGCAGCTTTTCAGTATATAAGGAGGGATTATAAGAAAGACAGAGAAAGACTTTTTACCAGGGCCTGTAGTGATAGGACAAGGAGCAAAGGTTTTAAACTGAAAGAAGGCAGATTTAGATTGGACATAAGGAAGAAATTCTTTACAATGAGGGTGGTGAGACAGTGGAACAGGTTGCCCAGAGAAGTTGTGGATACCCCATCATTGGAATTGTTCAAGGTCAGGTCGGATGGGGCTTTGAGCAACCTGATCTAGTGGAAGACATCCCTGCCCATGGCATGGAGGTTGGACTACATGGTCTTTAAGGGTCCCTTCTAACCCAAACCATCCTACAATTCTATAATTCCGTGATTATGGAAAACTAACACACCTTACATTAATATAAGTACATGAATCCACTGCAAATTCCATATCTATTTTTCTTCAAATACAAAATGTGCTATAGCTTCAGTAAATTTTAAGACAGCCAAGAAAATTACTCAGGCTTTAGCACTTTTTGTATTTGAAGAGAAATGGTTGTCTTAAGTCACAAAATCTGAGTGAAAGGTTTTTTCCAGCAGTACATCATGTATGTACCAGTAAGAAAGATAATGCTTAGAATTAATCTACATATTCAAAGCTATTTTGATGGTTGTAACTACATTTCACTGGAGTTTCCTCCTCATTCCCTGCTACTAACAGTAGTGGACTTGTGAATATTGAGGCTATCTTTTAGAATGCCAAAAAAGGTGTTCAACAAGATGCAAAATAATTACTGCCTTAATTAATAATGTACATGGTGACATATATTATTCTTTCTTTCCAGTTATTAGATGTCATGAAATATCACTATGGATTTCAGTTTTTCAAGTATTCTAGATTTATTCTCTTTGTTTGAACAAGAAACATGCTATAGTCAAATTTGGCCTTTGGTCTGTTCTTTTCAAGAAATGTCAGTTTGTTAGACCCTAAAAGTGTATGTATTGATGATTGTGACACATATCTTACTGGGCTCATTTAAATTCACTGCACACTTTTTAATACACGTAGAAAAACTCAAGCATGTTAATATATGTCTTGAAAATGTGCAGTTTTTTCATAGTTGACTTGAGGAGCTGATTACTTTTGTAACAGTGAAGTCATCTGTGTGTTACAGTTTTACTCCATCATCTACACAGCTATAAGATTTCCTTCAGGTTGACTTATGGTTATACCTTAGAGAACTCACTGGTTTTTAAATTAAAGTGTGCAGAAGGTTAAGAAGCTGCCTGAGGGGAAGGTTAAGAAGCTCTCTGAGGGTTTCTTTCTTTATTTTATTTGTTTGGCTTTGGTCCTTGAGCAATTCTTAATCTACACATATGCTAATGAAGAATGACATGCACAGAAAAAAAGGTAAAACCTGAGAGGCTTTGTTAATTGTTGAAGATTCTAACATCTCAGAAAACTGTAAAACCACACTGATGCCACTGTCTTCAGAACTTAGATAAATCTGTTTCCATTTTCATCCACATAAGGCTGTGTTTAAATATTTTTATTTTCTGAAACTTAGCAATTAATGAGATGTCTGTTTTCAGAAATCAACTTTTACATTCAAAAAAACTTTGCAATAATTGTCTTTTAAAAATATTTTGCAGTGAAACAGGTACCTTGGTTCATCTTTTATTAATTTCAGTTACATATTGCATTAATGAACAACTCTACTAGGCAGATTTTCACTGTGATATTCAGATGCAAGAAGTAAGACTTAAAGATATGAATAAATTATAAAATAAACACAGAATATAAACTGCTCTGGTTTTGGCTGTGTAAAACTGGGTTTCAGCATCCTCGGGAGAATCTAAAATGTTAATAGCTATTTTGCACTTTCAATGTTTGTCAGAGATTATGCTCCAGTCCCTTAATTATCTTTTTGCCCCTTCACTGGACTTGCTCCAGTATACCAACTTCACAGTACTCCAGGTGTGGCCTCACCAGTGCTGAGTACAGGGGAAAGTTCACTTCCCTTTAGCCTGCTGGTGACGCTATGCCTAGGTGTTGAAACCCAGGAGGCTGTTGGCTGCCTTTGCTGCAAGGGCACATTGCTGGCTTATGATCAAATTTTGGTCTGCTGGGACTCCCAGGTCCTACAAAGTTGCTTTCCAGTCAATTATAAAAGCAATTTGCAATGTTGGCACATGGATTTCTTCTTTTCCATTTTAAGGATCTTGCATTTCACTTTGTTGAACTTCATGAAGCTCTTGTCAACCCCCCCCACAGCTCTCCAGCCTGTCCAGGTCCTCCGAATGGTAATATACCCATTTAGTGTATAAGCCACTTGTCTCAGTTTTGTATTGTCTACAAGTTTCTCAGCTCTGGAGGTTTCTAAAATATCTATAGGTATTTTACTTTTCTACTTCTTTTTTTTGTTAATGTTAACACATTAGTATGGTCATAAGCATCTTTAAACACTAACAAAAGTCAGTAATTTAAAAAAATAGTTAATACACAAAAATTGCATCCAAAATTGACTCCACACTGCTCCACTGTTACCATTGCATAACGCAAAACTACTTAACTTCAGACACTTATAGTGTAGACTTCTATACAGGAGCTAGCAGTCTAGATGCTTTTCATACCCAGTAGAGAGAAGTAAGTGTAAATCGTTGTCATGATTTAACCCCAGCCGGCAGCTAAGCACCATACAGCCACTCGCTCACTGTCCCCGCAGTGGGATGGGGGAGAGAATTGGAAGGGTAAAAGTGAGAACACTGGTTGGTTGAGATAAAGACAGTTTAATAGGGAAAGCATAAGCAGTGTGTGCAAGCAAAGCAAAACAAGGAATTCCTTCACTACTTCCGATCGGCAGGCAGGTGTTCAGCCATCTCCAGGAGAGGAGGGCTCCATCACATATAACGATTGCTTGGGAAGACAAATGCCATCACTCTAAATGTCCCCCAACTTCCTTCTTCTTCCCCCAGCTTTATATGCTGAGCATGACATCATATGATGTGGGATATCCCTTTGGTCAGTTGGGGTCATCTGTCCCAGCTGCGCCCCCTCCCAGCTTCTTGGACACCTGGCAGAGCATGGGAAGCTGAAAAATTCCTTGACTAGTGTAAGCACTACTTAGCAACAACTAAAACATAGGTGTGTTATCAATATTATTCTCATACTAAATCCAAAACACAGCACTATACAAGCTACTAGGAAGAAAATTAACTCTATTCCAGCTTAAACCAGGGCAATCGCCTCATTCTGAAGTAGGCTTTTCAGATACGGCATGTGAATCACAGCCAAAAGGTGTCAGATTCTGTTCCTTTACTACAAAGGTAGACCGGATGTCTAGTGGAGATGATTACAGTTGAATGAGATTAATACCCACTCACAGTTTCTTTCACCTTCAGAATCATTCATATCCTGTAGTTGTTCATCCCCCTTTGGAGCCCAGTTAATCAATAAGACATTCAATAGTCCTTTTCAAAAGACAACAGTTAGGATCTTTCAAAAACTAAGTATCTTAAATCCTGTGTTGTTTAGTATGTTTTATGTCCACAAGACATATAGCTGTTTGCTATGCTATGCAAACCGTGGAAAGAGATGTGGGAATTTGGGTAGATGGCAAGTTGAATATGAGGCAACAGTGTGCCCTGGCAGCCAAAAGGGTCAACTGTGTCCCAGGATGCACCAAGCACAGCATAGCTAGCCAGTCGAGGGAGGTGATTGTCCCACTCTACACTGCACTGGTGTGGCCTCACCTTGAGTACTGTGTGCAGTTTTGGGTGCCTCAGTATAAGAAGGACATCAGACTCTTAGAGTGTGTCCAGAGGAGGGTGACCAAGATGGTGAAAAGTCACGAGGGCAAGACTTAGGAGGAGCAATGGAGCTCACTGGGTTTGTTCAGCTTGGAGAAGAGAAGGCTGAGGGGTGACCTCATCGCAGTCTACAACTTCCTCAAGGGGGGCAGCAGAGGGGGAGGTGCTGATCTCCTCTCTCTGGTGACCAGAGATAGAACACGAGGAAAATGGAATGAAGCTGCATCAGGGGAAGTTCACAGTGGATATTAGGGAAAGGTTCTTCACTGAGAGGGTGGTCGGTTATTGGAACAGGCTCCTGAGGGAAGTGGTCATGGCACCAAGCCTGTCAGAGTCCAAGGAGCCTCTGGACGATGCTCTTAGTCATATGGTTTAGTTTTAGGTAGTCCTGTGAGAAGCAGGGAGTTGGACTCAATGATCTTTTTGGGTCCCTTCCAACTTGAGATATTCTATGACTCTATTCTATATACACACATGCATAAAAGAATGTATGCACAAAAGTTAGCCAAATGATTACAGTGTATAGCCCAAAGAATACTGGACTTGAACTCCTGGTAGTTTTTGCATGTGCTTTTCCACTACAGGCCTAAATTTATGCAGTGACCCTATTTCAGTTTGTAGGGGAAAAAAAAAAAAATTGTTGTACCACATACTGTGAGGCAAATAAGATAATTACAAATTGCAGTTCCAACCCCAAAGGGTTTAGGAATACAGCCTGGGGAGGCTAGTATTTTGTATTCATATATCTGACAGCTTCAATCTCAAAGTGTCCCACATGGTTCACAAGCCATTCAGACAACTAAAAGAACAGTCCCAAATGCAAAAAAACCCAGGCCTCTGCAAAGCTGCTTATTCAGTCTAAGATCGCAGCATATTTTTTCATGGAGTTAAAACCAGTACCAGTTCTTTAAACCTTAGTTTAGGCCATTCATCAGATTTCATACTGCATTTCATTATCACTCTCTCTTCATAAAGTTTACAGAACGGCAAAGCTTTCAGCCTTATGCTGTTATCTTAAATCTCACTTGTCACAACAAAAAAAATATATTGAACTTTACTTTATAGCTCACTGTTTAGTACCTTTTATATGACAGAATCTGGAAAATTGAATATAGCATATGTAGAACAAGTGAAGAAATTACCTTGTGTTTCTCAGAACATTCAAAATTTCTTTGTTGCTATTTATTGGGTGATATTTAAAAAAAAATCTGTATGGAGTTGTTCAATATTTAGAGGACATTTGCAATACAACTGTCTTCATTTGGATGATATTATCCAAATAGCCATTCATTTGGATGTTATTATCCAAATCCACTTTTTACTACAGGTATTCTTGTTATAGACCACTAACTGGTATCTTTTCATAGACTTTTTTTTTTTAAATATTTTATTACTTACCATGCCTATGGAGTACCAAAAATGAAATGTCTCTCCTCTTGCTGATAACTAACTGTACAAATGATTCTCCTTCTTGGAACTCAGCTACTCCAGCTATTTTTGGATGTGGGACCATTGTAGTTCGCACTGTTTTTCCTGACAATTTTCAGCACAGTTTCAGGAAAGCCCAGAAATTCTGACAAAAACTTACTTCCAAAGAAGAGTATTGAATTCAATTTTGGGTCATGAAATAGAAATAAATAAAGCAGAGATACAACTATGAGCGCACTACCATTCACATTCACACAGAATATATTTGTTAAAATATCATACAAGTTGCAAGGTTGAGTACATGAGTTAAGAATGACAGAAATCAGATGCTCTATGCAATTCTCATATCTCTGTGTTCTTGACACTAATATCATGATGTTGAATTTAATTACTTGATCAAATAATCTCATTAAAGCTTTTTGTTACTGTTGCATCCATGACTTCATGCTTTATATACTGCATGTTATTCACACCCTGCTCCGGAAATGGAAGTTTCTTCTGCTTGTACATGTAATCTTACTGTGACAGTATGCATATGCTTCACAATTTATTTTCAAAACTGTTTTGTGAATAGAGAGATATTATTATCCCCATTTTATAGATGAAAAATGAGGAGATATTAAGATCAAATTTTTTCACTAACCTTGAGTCTCAATGTGAAAGTGTTTCAGGTTACTTAGTTGTATACAACACTCCCATTTCCCATTTGCCTTACTCATTTTACTCCCCAAGATTTGAAATTTGGAATACCCTTTCATGCTTCTTCTGTATCCTCAGTACTTCTCTCCACACCTTCTAATTTTTTTAATTAGTTTTCTCATTGATCAGTGTATAAAAACAGGTTGTGAGCAGCATGAAATTAATTCTGTCTAATTTTGGCCCTTACTAGTTCAATATCTAATCAGAGTCATAATTAATGAAGAGAGACAGACCTCACCAGAGGGACACTTGAACTGTCTCTCTTAAACATTTCTGTTAGAACAACGTGAATTATGCTCTACAAGTGCCTGAATCTAATCGACCTTAAAGAGAGCCTGGAGGTCTTGCTTATATTACCGCTAAATATAGTATACAAGTTCTATCTTTACCTGGGATAAATTTCATTTACAAGCATTGCACTGTGGTGAGTGCAATTTGGGCTATTTAGGAGCAGAGTAGACACAGATTAAGACAAAACCAAAAGTGACTGAAGAAGAGAACACCAAAGGTCTCACTTAGAGAAAGATGGTTAGAAATTCTGGAAATTTTCAGATTTACCACTTTTTAAAAATCTTCATACATCTGCTTATTTGCTGTTTGCCTATCTATGCATCTATTCTTCCAGGATAATTAGGTAAAATTTCATAGACATTCATCTTGTTCTGCCTACGTTCATTTCACATCTAGTGATTACAGTCTCATGAACAGGGTACTATTGATTCCAAGCAAATGAAAATAAAATCTTGCCTTAAGTTTTATCTTTTTGGGCCATTATTACAGGTCAACTAAATCTTGTAGTACTTTGATTAAAAATCAACATTTCAGGAGGAAAATTTATTTGCTTGTCTTCTAGCATAACGTACTGGAGAAAAACTCATCCAGTCATACATTTTAAAAAATAAAAATGCTACTTAGAATGCAGAATCTTGTGTTAGGAAGTTTTACTAACACAGTGTTTTCCCATTTCATACAACTTACTTTAAAGGAAAAACACACAAAAATATAGCATGTTATATTTATTGTCATAGTGAAATAATTATTTTGAAAATATAATTCCAAAGAGTGCTTGTTACTTTTTCTGCTGTATACATGAGTAAACTGCATGATCTCTGAAAACATAAATGAGATAAAATATTATTTCCAGTTTCAAACATTATCTCCAGTTTCTGTTTCTAATTGGATAGAGAAATATTATGTCAATAACTCTGCAAAAAGTATGAAGAAACATGATGCTTAAACATATAAAATTTATGCAACCGCAGGGGAAAATACAGATATATTTCCAAGACACAAGATTCAAAATGGTAAAATGGGAAGGGTTTGCAGGGATAACCAGGAAATAGACTGGAAATGACAAGAGAAAAAAATAAACAGCAATCTACTCTTTTATAAAGAAATCAAATGTAATTCACCATTTAAATAAAGCATGGGCTAACACAGCATGCCTGTAGCAAGCAATTTGTGAAAAAATTGAGACATTCTGATAGCAGTCCTGTCATAGAAGACTCTCCCTAACTTCTGACAGTAGAAGAAAAAATGAAGATACGGAGTCAATGGAGAGGAGATATACCATTAAATCAGATAACCTAAGAAGTTCAAAATTTATATTTAAGTTTTAATTTTCAGATTGACTGTAGGATTTCAGATACACAAAGTCAATTTATAGCAAGGCATAGAAGACCATAATTACCAGTCTCCGTTCTGTAGGAAAATGCAGTTTCCAGTTAATTAAGATATGTTGTGTACAGAATAAAATTCCAGAGAGGGAGAAAAAGTATGCTTTTTACTGTTGCTGCTAAATATGCCATTCTATTTATCTAGTTGTACAAACTATTTACTTTCTTAAATGTCATCTTATTTTGATTTCTAGTTCTGGTAATAACTTTCCTTAGTTTTCCTCTGAACACTGTAAAGTCTGTCTATTAAAGTAATGGCTGCATGCTGATTTTTAAATGGCTTTGCACATGCTATTTTTTTCTTTTTGTCACCAAATACCTTAGCATTCTAGGTTGTTTTTGCATATTTATTTTTCTACATTGCATCACAAACTGTAGACTTTAATACATTTGTTTCAGTACATAGTTTACAAATTTCAACATGTTAATGCAAAACCTCTGATATTGAGACAATCAATGAATCAGATTCTACGTGTGAAGAATTTGTTAACCATTAACTATATCAGTGGTTTGTATTTGCCTACCTAGGTATGTTTATATATATATAAAGTATGCATATACATATAACATAGACAAAGAGAGTAAATGATATATTTTAAAATGGATTGGGTATGTGTGCATGTGCAGAGAGAGTTTCTGGAACAGTTTTCTTTAAATTCTGCCAAGACATTATTTATTGAGGCATTTCTTTAAATTATAGACAGAACATAATCTATTGATGCTTTTTTTTTTGAGGTACAAACAATCATAGAGATGTATGATTTAGGGCATGTTCAGTTATCTTGAACCCCTATTTAAAATTATGATTCTAATGATGTGATTTTGTTCAGTTTTTCTAATCTTGTAAAACTGTCATTATCCCATTTAATAGGGGCTTAGATAGTATTAGTTCAATAAATGTTTCACATGTCATTAAAAATCTCAGTGTTCTCACCAGTATACCAATATACAAATGAGCAACTCAGTATTTACAATTAAAATGTGGAAATAAGCAGTAAAATGACTGTGAAGTTGTAATATATTATTCTGTGGTGGCTCACATCTGTTTTAAATGAACACACACTCAGTAATGAAAGCAAATATCGAGAACAAACAAAATAAAACAAAGAGGACAATGAGTTTGGGGAAATAAACATGATTGCATTTCCAATCAAAGCTATGAAAAGCAACTATAATGATTATGTCATTTATTGGAAATGAAGTGCTCTGCTAAATCTCAGGACACCATCAACAGCTTGAAATCCAAGCAACCATGCCAAGTCAGTTTAGTAAAATAATTTCCTTTCTAATCTTAAAAAAAGAACATATTAATTCCTGATAACCACAGACAACAAATCAAATGGGCAAAGATAAATTATAAAAGTTAAATCAGAACTTTAACATATGTGGTCAGCTTCATCTACATGGTTGCAAAACGTTACACAGGAAAAAAAGAAAATTATGGGTCTGTATAACAAAGTTTCTGTTTCAAGGTTGCAAATCCAGAGATTTTGTTAATCTGTCCCAGTATTCACATTCCAAGTGTGATGTACTATAAGACAAAAGTTGTATGAAAAGCTTGTTAGAAAAGAAAATACCGTCTTGCAGCAAAATGTTGCTCTAAAATACTGGATCCCCCACAGATGACAAAGATAGGTAGGACTACTTATCACATAAAGAAAGACACATTCATAGTATTTCTTACCCATCAGGACATGCCTGTGTCTCTTCAGTCTTTCTCCACCCTATTTAGAAAGACAACTAAAGATTCATTTAGATCATGAATTAAAAAATTAGTTAGATCATTAAATCAAACTTCCCAACTGTGGTCTAATAAAATACAGAAATCTAGTCTTACAAAATACACTACATTTATAAAATACAGCCATCTATTTCTTCTAAGCGTGAGAGAACACACTAGTATCAAATTTACAATGTGCAAGTTAGCAGTTTTTTTCATTTTGAACAGAGATTTATGTTTTTATCTATTTGTTTGGTTAATTCATTGTAGTATTGTAAAAATTATTAGTTGTTTACTCAGGAATAGCTGTCCAATAGCTGTGTGGCTTAAGTAATAATGCTTTCAGCAGCAGGTCACATAGCAGTTTACAATGGAGGTTGACCTAACACTTGTCTGCCTTACGGATAAAGAAACTGAAATATAATTTTCCTGAAGTCACTCTGCACTATAGTGGCAGGGCCTGGAAGATCTCTTGCATTCCCTGCAAAAGCTCACTGATCCCAAAATACGAAAGTAATTATGCTTCCAGGGTAGTATTTGAACAGGATAGAATAAAAAAAAAGTGTGCTACCCTGATGAAATTTGACTGTATAGCTTGCTTTAATTCTGCCTTTTCCTAGCTTATAAGTGTGTTACTTTTTAATCTGAACACTCCTCTCACATAAAATCAGCTATGCATTCATTTATTGAGTAACACGTTGATTTACTAAGAAAACTTATTAGACTATTTCTTTCAAAAGATCTAAAAACTATAAGTACATGTCCAACACCTGATTCTCTTGTTTCACACTGTTTTTAAAGTGGTATAATTTCATTCATTTGAGGAGCTTACATAAATGCTTAGCATAACTTCTAGATCAATAAGGCATAAGTAAAAAGTGTGAATAATATTCAGAAGTAGTAGATGAGAAATAATAACAAGAGAACTGATTAAGACTGCAATGAAGCTAGAAGAAATTGTTTCATGAACAAGAAGTAGAAAGCCACAAGAGGAAAAAAGTTATGGAATGTTTTCTCCTGTCATTTACCTTGGTTTGCTGTTACAATGCCTTTATAAAGACTTAAAACAATAACTCCTAATTAAACCATCATGAGAGAAAAAAGGATTGTGACCTGTGAACATTACTATTCATCCCTGTTTTTTGTAGAGTGTGAAGCTTCTTATTTAGCATTTATGTACAATAAAAGTTCCGTAAAATGTACTATATAGGCGCATTCTCCTTTATAATGTTTCCTAGTAGTAAGATAGCTACATATTCACATATTTTCACCAGTGCTGGACCATAGTCAATAGTGTCAATTTTAAAATTTAAACTAAAAAATTATAAAGATTCTTACTACACTTTCTTATTTCTTATTACGCTAACAAATTTGATACCAATGTCTTCTGTTTTCTGATGCTTAGGAGAAATATAGATTACTAGATGACTGTTTTATAAGTTCACTGCAAAGTGCATCAAGCAGTTCAGAAACTTACTGGGTCACTTGTTAATTTAGTGTTATTTCAAATAATTTTTTAATGTTTCTAGTACTTTTTAAAATAGACCGCTATATGGTACCACTTGTATACAATCCGCTCTGACTAGCACCACCACAGTTAGTCTGACATGAAGTGTCTGACAGCACTGCACTTTATCTTTGTATTCTCAATACTTTTATGTTGGTGTTGGTTGACAGTCGGCTGAATATGAGCCAGCAGTGTGCCCAGGTGGCCAAGAAGGCCAACAGCATCCTGGCTTGTATCAAGAATAGTGTAACCAGCAGGACTAGGGAAGTGATCGTGCCCCTGTACTCAGCACTGGTGAGGCCGCACCTCGAGTACTGTGTTCAGTTTTGGGCCCCTCAGTACAAGAAGGACACTGAGGTGCTGGAGCGTGTCCAGAGAAGGGCAACGAAGCTCGTGAAGGATCTGGAGAACAAGTCTTATGAGGAGCAGCTGAAGGAACTGGGATTGTTTAGTTTGGAGAAGAGGAGGCTGAGGGGAGACCTTATTGCTCTCTACAACTACCTGAAAGGAGGTTGTAGTGAAGCGTAGCGATAGGACGAGAGGAAATGGCCTCAAGTTGCGCCAGGGGAGGTATAGATTGGATGTTAGGAAAAATTTCTTCACTGAAAGGGTTGTCAAGCATTGGAACAGGCTGCCCAGGGAAGTGGTTGAGTCACCATCCCTAGAGGTGTTTAAAAGATGTGTACACGTGGTGCTTAGGAACGTAGTTTAGTGGTGGACTTAGCAGTGTTACGTTTGTGGTTGGACTTGATGATCTTAAAGGTTTTTTCCAACCTAAATGATTCTATGATTCTATGTTTATTAGTGATCATCTGTTTGCCCTTCATCTGCTACCATTCTTTCAATGACAAGTAATCTATGTCTCTGCTTATTCACATATTATGAATATTACCTGTGCCTCTGACATTACTGGGAGCTTTTAAAACATTTAAAATGTGTTTTTAATTGCCTAAATGAATTATACATCTGCTTTTGATTATGCAAACTGTAGAAAGATGTTGTCTGATTACTGCTAATATAATGATTTTGTCTTTGTTTCAATTGCTGGCATTAATTTTCTTTTATATTTTCTATGACAGTTGTGATGAGTAACTAATTGCTAACACCTGGCTCATAAACCATAAGATACTGGTTGAAAATAACATCACATTGAAATTAAGTTACCAGTGTCAAAACTTTAAGTAAATAACTAAATTTAAGTGAGTTAAAAATACATTATTTCACATAAGAATTGCTTGTAGTGTGGCATTTGTTTTTTAGAAACACAGACATACACTTTTTTTTTTTTTTTTTTAATTGGGGTAATGTGTCCCAGCCATTTCAACTCTAGTATGTTGCTTTCCATCCATCCTTTTGGGCTTCCAAGCCTAAGCTTTCCTTCCATCCTCTTGTACTGTCAAAACTAAAACAATCAATCTGTTGTTGATTTATGATATGTGTTTCTAGAAGTTTTAGTAGGAAGAGATTAATGTCTCTTCCAAGATTAGATTTTCCATATGATGACATACAGCAAGTATTCCATGCTACTGGAATGAAAAAAATAGTTACCTCTTCTACTGTTTTCTTCGCTCTACCTTCTGCTCTCTCATAAATTGTTCATAGAGTCAGGAGACTTCACGATATTAAAACTAAATTCTAATTTTGTTGACATTATTATATAATTGTATACTCATCAGCAAGGTGTCTATTTTTTTTTCTTTCTTTTTTTCTTTTTTCTTTTTTCTTCCTTTTTTCTTTTTTCTTCCTTTTTCCTTTTTCCTTTCTTTTTCCTTTTTGTTTTCTTTTCCTTTTTCCCTTTTCCTTTTCCTTTTCCTTTTCTTTTCCCTTTCCATTGCCCTTTCCCTTTCCCTTTTATTCCCCTGCTGTGTTTTAGTTATAAACAGTTCTGGAATAAAGCCCTTTAAAATACATGCACAAGTAAAAGCAAAGACAAAGTACATGTAAAATGTTTTTAATGGCAGATACACTGTAGGGTATCATATTCTCTTCATCATAATTATCACTACTTCAGTTATTATTGCTGGCATATACTGAAGTGGTGGGCAAGGCTGAACTAAAAGCAGGCACATTGTGGAACTACATAAATGCAAAGTGCTAGAGTGCCCTGTAAGAAACTTTACTGTGAAGGAAGCTTGACAGCTCCAGAAAGGAGCCTGTAAATAATTTAATGAAGATGTCTCATGGCAAAATTAAACTTCTTTGTCTTTACTGTGTTTTTAACATTGGAACAGACTCTGCAGCAAAAAAAGAAAGATAACTTTACGTAGGTAGGTAGGTGGTGGTGGGGGAGAGAGAGAGAGAGAAGGCATTAGTGTGTTACTTCTGACATTTTTTGTCATCACAAGTGATTTATTTCCTTTTTAATCAGAATTTCCTACATTTAGATATTTTCATTCTGACAGTATTAACAATACTTTTTTTATTAAGTACCTATGAATTGAAGTGCCAGACTGTAACAATTAGTGTGAGTACTTTTATACATCTCTGATAGTCCTGTTTTATTATTTCTTTTGAGTGACAATATTCTGGTAATATAAAAGGTTGTCTCTATATAATAGTTTTTCTCTACATTGAAGCTTAATTAAAGGGAAAATAATTTAAATTCCCTTTTATTTAGGTTTTAAATGCATTGCCACTCCCAGCCTTCCAAAAATGAGCATACATTCTAATAGTGTCATCCTTCTCTGCTTCAGGAGTTAGTTTAACCAAACACCAATAAATCAAACTTTAAAATTATTTTCTGCTAAATTTCACTTGAAGTATTAGAGAAAAGTATATGAACATGATATCTGCTCTTTATAGTTTGATTTATTGCTTCATACTATCTTTCTGCAAGGGAAACCAAAAATTGAGGTCAACACTAAGTATTTAAAACTGAACAGCACTATTAGCTTGCAATACTTTTTTTGAACTTTTTAAGACTGTGAAAGAAACAAGTGCAAAGGACCTCCATTTCCCATATCACAAGAGGGAGATTTCAAGTCAAATTGTTCTTATTAGAGATATCATAAAGAGAATGCATTTGTACTTTATTGAAGGTATTTCAAAAGAAATAAGATTGAGGTCTAGTCAATCCAAAGGGGGGATCATAGTTTATTGCTAACACCTCTGGTTTTGTCTCTCCTACAAGAGATTGTAGCTATGCAAATAAACACAAGTAAGAGTTTCCAGTACTCTTGGAGTACATGAATTCTAAGGGACTGGAGCATGTGTCCCCTGAGGAAAGGCTGAGAGCTGGGACAGTTCAGCCTAGAAAAGAGAAGCCTCAAGGAGGATCTTATCAATGTGTACAAATATCTGAAGGGAGGGTGCAAAGAAGATGGAGCCAGGCTCTTTTCAGTGGTGCCCAGTGACAGGACAAGAGGCAACGGGCACAAACTGAAACACAGTATGTGCCATCTGAACATCAGGAAACACTTTTTTACTGTGAGGGTGACTAAGCACTGGCACAGGTTGCCCAGAGAGGTTGTGGAGTCTCTTTTCTTGTAGATCTTCAAAATCCGTCTGCAAATGGTTGTGGGCAACTGGCCCTAAGTGGACTTGCTTGAGCAGGGAGCTTGACCCAGAAGACCTCCAGAGGTCCCTTCCAACCTCAGCCATTCTGTGATTCTGTAGTTCTGTGCATTCAGTACAAAATTAATGAATTTTGAAATTGTGCAATTTTCAAGTACCTTACCTGTAGCTGACTAAGCTGGGTCTATGCTAGACCCAGTTTAGGGAGGAGATGGTAAAGAGGAAAAATACAGGGAGTACTGTTTGCAAAGAGTTTAACTCATTGTCAGTTAGAAATGGAGTAGCAATGGCTGACTTTTCTTATAGGAAAGTAGAGTAAGATCTGGAGAATATCCAACTTAGGAACTGAATCTGGCTCTTTTGTAAATCTGCACTATTTTATGCAGACTTCATGAAATTTCACGTTCCAGTAGTGGCCCAGAATTTACACAATGCTAGAGTTCAAGTCTTAGGCCTTAGTTCTTAGAATTTTATGTATAGTATTTTTTGCAATTCAAGGTGCCAGGTAAGCAATCTGACATATTGACATAGCTTTCCTTATTCAGTTTTTGTTGTTGTTGTTTTTTAAAGGAAGAAAAAGCAGGTTAATAATTCAGTGACCTTTGTCATTTTGGAAAGCAAACATTTGCCAGATACTGGTTATTTCTGCTTGCATTCTGTTATTCTTCCTTTTCACTGCACTGAAATGTGTAACATGTACAAAAGAGAAAAGAAAAACTCTGTTTGTCTGTTTTTCTCCATAGTATTAAGACATCCAGGGAAGTGGTTGAGTCACCATCCCTGGAGGTATTTAAGAGACATGTAGATGTGGTGCTTACGGACATGGTTTAGTGGTGGACTTGTGTATTGGGTTTGTGTGGCAGAGTTTTGGTAGCAGGGGGACTACAGGCGTGGCTTCTGTGAGAACCTGCTAGAAGCTTCCCGTATGTCTGATAGACCCAATGCCAGCCAGTTCCAAGACAGACCTGCCACTGGCCAAAGCTGAGCCCATCAGCAACAGTGGTAGCACCTCTCTGATAACATATTTAAGAAGGGGATATGGGGGGGGTGCAACTGCAGCAGCAGAAGTCAGAAGAGAGTGACAATCTGTTAGAGAAACAACTCTGCATGCACCAAGGTCAATGAAGGAGGGGGAGGAGGTGCTGCAGGTGCTGGAGCAGACTTTCCCCTGCAGCCCGTGGTGAAGACCATGATGAAGCAGGCTGTCCCCCTGCAGCCCATGGAGGTTAACAGTGCAGCAGATATTCACCTGCAGCCTGTGGAGGACCCCACGCCAGAGCAGGTGGATGCGCCCGAAGGAGGCTGTGACCCCATGGGAAGCCTGCACTGAAGCAGGCTCCTGCCAGGACCTGTGGACCAGTGGAGAGAGGAGCCCTTGCTGGAGCAGATTTTTCTGGCAGGACTTGTGACCCCCGTGGGAAACCCACGCTGGAGCAATCTGTTCCTTAAAGACTGCACCCTGTGGAAGGGACCCATGCTGGAGCAGTTCCTGAAGAACTGCATCCCGTCGGAAGGACCCACATTGGAGAAGTTGGTGGAGGACTGTCTCTTGTGGGAGGGACCCCATGCTGGAGCAGGGGAAGAGCATGAGGAGTCCTCCCCCTGAGGAGGAAGGAGCAGCAGAAACAATGTGTGATGAACTGGCCACAACCCCCATTCCCTGTCCCCCTGCACCACTTGGGGGGAGGAGGTAGAGAAAATTGGGAGTAAAGTTAAGCCCAGGAAGAAGAGAGGGGTGGGGGGAAGGTGTTTTAAGATTTTGGGTTTTTTATCATTACCTTTCTCTCATAATAAATTAAGCTAGTTTCCCCAAGTTGAGTCTGTTTTGCCCGTGACGGTACGTGCTAAGTGATCTCTCCCTGTCCTTATCTTGACCCATGAGCCTTTTGTTATATTTTCTCTCTCCTGTCCAGTTGAGGAGGGGGAGTGATAGAGCGACTTTGGTGGGCACCTGGTGTCCAGCCAAGGTCAACCCACCACAACTTGGCAGTGGTAGGTTAACGGTTAGACTTGATGATCTTAAAGGTCTTTTCCAACTTAAACGATTCTATAATTCTATGATTCTATCAGAAATACTAAACATGTATTCAGGAAAAATTAACCATTATTCTTCTTGGACAATCTAATGACTATTTTATAACTATATATTTCAAAAAGTCATACTGAAAACATGCAAAAGTAAAATGAGTGTCTAGTCTGTGCAAGAATAGGTTGTCATGACAATAATAATAATATAACCTCGTTACATATTTACAATTCACACAGCTACAGGATTTGAACAAGAGTAGGTTTTTATAGTAAGAGTAAAAAATATTTCCAGCTATTTTTGTACAAATGTTCTCAGAATAACATCAAAAAAGGGTCGAAGGTCATTCAGATGCTTTTTAGATACTGTTGAACAGAATTTTGTCACATTATGTCCTGTCTTTATCTAGCAGAGTCCTTCACCATAAATTCCTCTTTACCCACACATTTCTTTGCTTTATTTACTTGTTTTGCTGAGCACAAATCTGATCTGAAGATCTGATTACAGATCTGAAGAAGCTATATGTCTATACAGTTTATATTTTTTCACAAGTGGAGAATTTTGTGCTATGCTGGAACAGAAGGTTCAGCTCCTAAAGCCAAGCAGAAGCACTCTGCAGTGAAACCTCTTCACTTGGGCCAAGGGGACAACACCCGCCATGGTCACTCCACTCCTCCCAGCAAGGGACCACCAGACACTGATCACTCAGTGTAACCTCCTCTTTGCTTGATAAAGGCCAAACCTTCTCACTCAGCATTAGGTGGCTAAAGATAACACCAAAGAGAAACAGTAGATCATAGAAAGACAGCAATTTTAAAGGTATTATTAATTAAGCTTTTTTATACTACTGGACTGCTATTAATTACAAAGAATAAATTTTAACTCCATATAGAGTCTCACAATGTATTTCAGGGCACTATATCCTTATGAAAAAGAAAATGTTTAATTGATATGATCTCTGTGTAAGGGGTTGTTCGTTGGGGTTTCTTTTGCTGTCAATACTGGTTTTCACCTAACAGTACATCCTGGGAAGTGGAAGGATGTAATGAGAATATGGAAGTAGTTAAAAAATTGCTAGCTGGTTTGTTCTTTTCTCTTGCCTTTGATAAAGGTTGCAGGTGGTTTTTGGTTTGTTTTTTTTTTTTTTCCCTTTAATCTTATTCCTGGAATTATTAGGGTTATCCCTTCAATAAATTAGGCCTTATAAGCTAGGTCTTTTTGACAAATTGCCTTAAATCTGGGTCTTTCATAGCACAGACTTGAGCAATGATTTTTAATTGAAATGTCCTCACTCTAGGAGGCCATTGCATTGGATGGTTGTTGCTCCAAAAAAACAATTATGTTGAAGCAGTAATTTCAGACTGATTGCTGTGAAGCATGAATTCAGAAAGATAGCCTGTGTTTAAAAAATAAACCTTCCAAATCAACCTGTGCTGTTACCTGCCATATTTAGTAAGTTAAGTGTTAAAAATTGAGGAGGGAAAAACAGGAAAAAAAGCAGCAACTGGTGTTAAGTGAAGAAAACTCATTAGCTGAAGGTTGGCTTAGCACAGTTTTTCTGAGGAAGTAAAGTAATTGCAAAGTGCACCATTGTCATCTTTTCTGTGAAACATAGGTCCCTAAAAGTGAAAACATATGTTTGTTTTATTAATAAGTGATGCGGTTATGAAGTGAGATGATGCAGTGAACAAAGACTGAAAATTCATCCCCTTATAATGTGAATTATTTTCTGCAAGTGTTTTTTCTGTAATGACATGTGATTAAATATATTTATATAAAATTACAGTTCTACATATGAACCAAATTGTTTGCCCCTCTTGATACTGTGAGTATGGTTGAACAGACTAAAACAAGATGCCTACTGATATTGAAATACTTTAGTTTTGGCAGTGATACATCTGTGCTGCTATGTCTTTGTCTCCTCCCCCACCCACACACTAACTCCTGGATTATATAGGGGCAGTACTTAGCTATTCTTGCATGGTAGATGTATCGTTTTAAAAGATATCTGTATTGCCTCTCTTGCACAAGCACAAGGAATCCAGCACACAGAATGTGCACATCTTGCAGCTGGTACAATGCATCCATTGTACATAGGTCCATGCTGAGATTTTGCTGCCTACCTGCCAGCTGTTCTTAGTTATGATATAGCCATGGCTACAAAAAAGCCTACCTATGGCATAAGGCTTCTGAAATGAGGATGAAGAATTACCATCCAATAAAAAAATTGCTGATCCCATGCTTGCTCATGCTGGTTATGAGATTATCAATAACGTGGGCAAGGAATTCAAGAAAGTTTTTTTGCTTACAATAATGAGCACCTGTTTGTCTCTCCTGGTCTCCTGGAATGGCACTTTTCCTCTTAAAGAGGGCAAATGTAATGTTTTGACATGTGAGAGACATGCAGCAGTTTTATAGCTGTGTATTGTCCATCCTGTGAATGGAGATATTTTGAGAAGCCATGAGGAAGTCCTTGTGCCTGCTGCAGACCTGCCAGTGTCTGGCTGCACAGCAAGTCTGGACTGCTGCTTAACTGACTGGCTACAGCCTCCAGGAGGGAAGAGAAGCTGACTAGAATAATGACCTTGTGTGGGTAGTATATGTTAGCAGAGGTGTTGACTTGTTTTTCTGTGAAAGTCAATGCATCAATGGAGAAATCTATTGGCCCAATATTGCATACAAAGTACAGTTTTCCATGAGCATATGCACAAGTGTATCAATCGCTACAAGCAACAGTAATGTTCATCCACTTACCTCTTGAGATAAGGTACTTCTCTTATCTACAGACATAAGTGATGGCCATTGATAAGTTGGTGCAAGCTGTGTGGTACAAAAATGTCTTTATATAATTGAGGATGCAGCTGAGAAAAGTGGTTATGGTACTTGAGCTAGTGAAGAATACAGAGTTCAGGGAAATGTGAATGTCTTTTATGCAGATACACTGGACACCTTTACATCCTGCCTTTCCCTTGGCACCCTTTCAAATACCTCTCCCTTTTCTTCTCTTTTCTTTCCTTTTCCTTTCCATGGCTTTTTTTTCTCCCTGTGCTATTTCATGTGTGAGGACCCCCCTCATTAAGTTATGCAGGCTACAATATACTTATAGCAAGGATCCGAAAGAATTTGACTCAACAGGTGAAGGTTCAGATGTGTTGCGATGTGCTACGGAGTATGTGACATTTTCTGACCTGACTAATCCACCTCTCGTGCTTGCTGTGGAAAAAAATCTGTATCTGAGGAAAAGGTGATGTCTCATAGGGCTACTCCATTCTGCCCATGCAGAGTGATTTTATTTTACCATGGTTTTAAAGCTTGTGAAGACTTCTTTTTTCTTTATTTTTTTCTTTCTTTTTTTTTCTTTCTTTTTTTTTTCCCATGTACTGGGTCTGGCTGAGGGGAGCTGGTTTT